>VWYI01044282.1:0-11719 GCA_013399455.1 Anthoscopus minutus
TACCAACCATCAAGGCTTCTCTCAGCTAACGGGGAAAAATTCCACTAGCTGAGTAAGAACACAAAAAGGACACCTAACCCCCAACATATGGGTATTCCTATGCTGTTATTTTTTGCTAGGTTTTGAAACAGCATGGCTTGAAATCTGTATTACTGCTGAAATTTGCTAGGGCCAGTATAAATAGAACAGAAGCAGGAAAAAGGAATATCAGAATGTGTTCACATTTGAACATGTCTTTCCTCTTCTGATTTTGTGGAGACCATCCTTAAACAGCAAATCCTAAGGGAATACAAGATAAACTTTATCTCCCTAGAAAGCTTTAATACAAGCAGGATATAGACACATTAAATTGATTCTTTTTATCATTGTCTAATATAGGTGATCAAATTCAACTATGGATTTTGGCATCACAGACACATATGTTCCTGAATGGAACCTTCTCAAATGGTCGGCATCTTCTTGATATATCACTACTTAAAATTGCTGGAATGGGCTCAGCTGGAATCAGAGAATAGACTATCTGGGTATGTCAGAGAGGTTTCTGAGGGTAAAGACTATGGAGCAAATTCTTCAAATATTTATGCACAATGTGAATAGATAAATTGAAATGGCATGTGTGTTATATTGTGACCTTTCAATAAAAAATACACTTTTTCTTTCCTTGTGAAAGCTGCATGCTCTTGAAGAAAGATGTGGCATTACTAGATGAGTGACATCTATCAGATTCTCCACCTGGGATGGACAACCCACAATAGACAGACTGTAGAAGGAGAAGCTGGAGAGCAGCACTATGGAAAGGGATCTGGGGGTCCTGTTTAACAGAAGGTTGAACATGAGCCAGCAGTGTCCTGGCAGCCAGGAGGGACAACCCTGTCCTGGGGGCATCAGGCACAGCATGGCCAGCTGGGCAAGGGAGGGGATTGTCCTGCTCTGCTCTGAGCTGGGGCAGCCTCAGCTCCAGTGCTGGGAGCAGTTTGGGTGCCACAAATACAGGAAATATATTAAACTGTATGAAAGCATCTAAAGGAGAGCTATGAAGATGGTGAAGGGCCTTGAGGGGAAGCTGTACTGAGGAGCAGCTGAGGTCACTTGGTCTGTTCTGCCTGGAGGAGACTGAGAGGAAACCTCATTGCAATCTGCAGCTTCTTTGTGAGGGCAAGAGGAGGGGCAGGCACTGATCTCTGCTCTATGGTGAGTGAATGGCCTCATTCTCTCAGCCACTGAATGGCCTGAAGTTGAGGCAGAGGAGGTTTAGGCTGGCTATTAGGAACTCACCCAGAGGGCAGTTGGGCACTGGAATGGCTCCCCAGGGAAATGGTCACAGCACCAGCCTTACAGATTTCAGGAAGTGTCTGGACAATGTCGTCAGGCTCATAGTGTAACTCTTCAGGCTGTCCTTTGCAGGACCAGGAGCTGGACATCAATGATCCTTGTGGGTCCCTTCTGACTCAGAGTATTCTGTGATTCTATCTTTTGTCCATTTCTCTGGTAATCTGCTAAATTCCTTACTTCTGAGCAGATCTGTACTAAAAAGGATTTTTTTTTAATATGAGTGACTTAGCAGTGTTGAAATAGAATTAAGTGATGCACAGTCAGAGTTACACTTGATCTCCACATTTCCACTATTGCAAAAACACAGTGGCAGCAGAGTGAAAACTAACCTAATTCAAGCAGAATGTCCTGTAAGAATGCCAGTGTTTGGCACTGGTCAATGGCAGGAAACATCCTTTTTGTGCTCTTTCAGTAATGGTGCATGTAGTGCTGACTAGACCGGTGTGGTGGGCTGACCTTGGCTGGGCACCTGGTGACCACCAAGCCTCTCTACCATTCCACATCTGAACAGGGGAGGGAAAATCAGATGGAAAACAACTCATAAGTTGAGATAAGGCAGTTTATGAAAGCAAAAGCGAAGTTATGTATGCACATAAGCAAAGCAAAAAAAAATTATTTTCCATTTGCCATCAGCAAATTATGTTCAGTGTTCAGCCTCTCCTCAGGAAGCAGGGCTCCAGCATGAGTAGAGGTTTCTCCAGAAGGCAAACATTGTAAATAAAGTGTCTCTCTTCCTCCTCCTTGCCTTATTTTTATATCTGAGTGACATCACAAGGTATGGAGCTCCCTTTGGCCAGTTTGGGTCTGCTGGCCTGGTTGTGTCCCTGCCCAGGACCTTGCCCATCCCCAGGCTGCTGATGGGGCAAAATGTTGAGAGACATGGCTGATGCTGTGCCTCCTTTTTAGCATCCATTCAAGTATTTATAAAGAGTAATAAGGTCTCTCCTGAGCCTCTCCAAGCTAAACAATCCCAGCTCCTCCAGCCCTTCCTCAAGGATTTGTGCGTCAGACCCTTCCCCAGCTCTGCTGCTCTTCTCTGGACACTCTCTACTCCCTCAAAGTATGTCCTGCAGTGAGGGGCCCAAACCTGAACACAGCACTTGAGGTGTGGTTTTTCCAGGGGCAAGTACAGGGGGAAAGTCCATTATTTGGTGCTGCTGACCACACAGTGGCTGGTACAGGCCAGGATGCCATTGGCCAGGGCGCACCCTGCCTCATATCTGGCCACTGCCAGCCAGCACTCCCAGGTCCTTTTCCTCTAGACAGCTTTCCAGCCACTCTGCCTCCAGCCTTCAGCTCTGCTCAGGGTTCTATTTAAAATGTAGTTTCCCAGGAAATAGTATAGAGGTGCAAGATTTCAAACCAGATACAATTTGTTTCTGAGCATGGAGATTCAAACCCTTCAAAAGAGAAGCTTTACTAAAATAATAGCATTACATGTAACACCTGGAGATTAAATTTATTCATCTATCTTCAAAAAATTTACTTTTCATCTGCAGTGTTATCAATTTGTTGCCTGACAAAGATTTGTTTTACTACGAGTTGTATTTAATATTATACTCATTCACCTGGCATTTATACCTCTTGTCACTTTCACAAAACAGGGGAAAGGAAAAATATTCAAGTCTCCTCCTGATTAATTTTTTTTCTTTTTGATATCACTTTTTGATGAAAACAGATTAACAACTGGACGTTGCAGTGATGCTTCTTATTCATCATCAGTTTTTCTTTTATTGCAGAATTAAATTTTATTTCCATTGGAGAGTAATGTGACATGTTTTAAAGAGACTAATAGATTTTTAATATTCAACTGAAGTTAGATAGAGGTTTTATTTGCCAAATTATTTTCCCACTGTCTTTCTTAGGTATGATCAGTTTTCTTTCCAGAACTATTGATTTTGGGGGTTTTGGTTTGTTTTGGTTTCTAATGTTTTGGGTTTTTTCTTTTTAATGAGACAAGTATATTCTCCTACTTCTGTATATTCAAAGTTATTTACCTTTATTTTGCCATCTGTATTCTTTCCTCTACTTGCAAAATGCCATGGAAAAGTAGAATTCTACAAAAAACCTCAAAGTATCAGCCTGAACTAAGGCACTTTAAGCTGCATATTTCAAATATAAAAAATGTTAAATGTAATTCTTGTTGTTCCTGCTCATATTGTGTTTATGGAGTACATGTTATGTTGTAGGTATTTCCATTAAAAGCAGTTCTGGAATTAGTTTTTGTCTTGTATTTCATTAATAACAAAAATTTCTGTCACAATGTTACATTAACAGGTCTTTGTGCTGTTTTGTATTTTCCCTCTTTGTTCCTTGGTTTGCTCTAATTACTATAGATTTGCTTTGACCCCTTTCTGTTCTTTCTGTAGAGCAGCTACTGCTCATGTGTTTACAGTGTTGCATATTTCCATTATGTCTCTGGAGCTAAATTCTTAGTGCTAAGACTTCTATAAAATTACATCTATGACATAAATTTTCAGGATATTTTAACTTCTTTCTTGATACACAGTTGGAAATGTCAAAAGATATTTTTTTAAATGTAAATTTATGTAAATAATGTAAATAATGTAAGTTTTGACAAGATTTAAATACCCTTTTTTAGACTTCCTAGTTTTGAGCTTCTACAGCAAAATAGCAAAAATCCTGCGAGCCTTCTGGGACAATAGAGTATTTAGCAAGAAGGGAAAAAAGAGACATTTAAGCATTTTATCAAACTAGTTTAAAGAGCTAGTAAGTAAGCTAGTAATAGCTATAGCTATAGATTCAAAGTCTACCTCCTTGCAAGAATCCTCAAAGCCTCTTCATTCAGAGAGATACAACAATGTAAAAAAAAGAAAGTTGTGGTTAGCAGAACTGGTTCTTATATACTGGAGGAAATGTGAATACAGCTTGGGCATTTACTTAAATTTCCTACGGCTTAGAGGTTTTCAGTTCAGTTGTAATTATTTATCCTGACCATGAATGCAATACTGAAAATATGTAACTTAACTATAGCTTATATCAAAGCCTGATAATCAATTTTATTTAAAACTAGATCTAAAACAAGCAATCAATTTCCAATCATAATCCTATTTTACACTGATATTTTCTATCATGCCAACAATTTTCTAGAAAAAGAATTTACTTCAGTCATTGCAGTAGTCAGGCTGAATCAGATGACATTGCACTGGTCTTACTTACAATGAATGTTTCCTCTTACTCATAAATTGTCACACACCCCCACGAACACAAGCACAAGCACTCAAACAAAATACTGTGACACCTGCTTCTCGGCTAAAATGCTGATATTCCACAGTATAAAAAAATGACAGGACTCCCTTGCTGCCCAGTTTTAAGTACTATCTGTTGCTTCTAAGGATATTTTAGAGTGTGTTTGACTTTAATTCCTTCTTACATCAGATCCTGGCTGGATTATTGTAAACTGTCTCCAAGAGTTATGCATACTCATTTATCCTGAGGTCTGCATTTTAAGGAGCATGAAAATGTTGCAGTGGATTTGGGAATTTATTCCAATTTCTATAGTAAGTTATAATGGTTTTGTCCTGTTCCTCCCCCCATGTTGAATGGTTTGTTCCACCTTTCCAGAAAATCCTGTATTCCTACCCACACAGCTGTCATTTTCCCAGACCATGCCCCTTTCACTGTCACATCACCCATAACTCAACCCCTATTTCCAGAGAATTCCCTATCCATCACCCAAATCACTCCCTTACCCACCCCCTCTCTGGAAAGCCCCTAAATACCCTAATCCCTTTGGTCCTTTCCCATGTCTAACATCTTGTCCTACCTCCTTACCTGGGTCAGATTGGTTCTCTCAAGAACCACTCCTTCCCTTTATAAGTGCAAGCTCTGTATTTGAGGCTCCTGAGCACAGCACCCTCCAGGACTGTTTGGTTGTTATTAAAGCTGTTTTCCTTGGAACTGCTGGCTCAGGAGTCCTCCTTCTCCCTTTGCTCTGAGCACTGTTCTTCCGAGAGGACCCTTGAGACCTGCTCGCTCCTTCCAGCCCCACCGAGCTGAAGAGGTTCCCAGCTCGAGGCTTTGCCTCTGCTCGGGAGGAAGCTCCCAGGAGGTCGAGGTCGGCTGGGGTTGGCCTGCGAAGCTAACCAGGACCGGGGAGCAGAGGCATGAAAATTCCTGTATCTTGCTTTTATATCATGTAATCCACACTGCAAACATTTTTACTAGTAACATGTCAGTTTACTGAGAATGAGGAAGATGATCACTTGATCCTTTAGTAATTTTTCACCTCGTTGTAAGACTTTTCATTTCTTTGAATTATACCGTGAGATTAGCTGTCTGTGTCAAACTTCTTTTGTTATATTCTGTCAAACTGATAATTAATCCTGATGTTACATGGCACTTGGCCACATAAGGTAACTGAGGTTAGCAGATGTAGATGCTTATGAAACAATTTTTTTCATGATCCTGATCACAAAGCTGGTTTTGCAGCTACAATTACATGAAACTCCCTTAGATGTGCAAAGTTTTAGTATGGAATGAAGCCAGAATCAACCCCGGCCAAAATGCTGTGATGTGCCCTTTCATGGCAGTGCCCTTCAGTTTCTCTAAAGGATGTCAGCTCTGTGCCTTCAGTCAATTGAAGGAACAGTAATTGACAATGAAAATTATTCTGCACATCTTTCCCCTAGTAAGATTGAAAATACGGAGTAAGTGTACTGTCAGGAAACAGGGCCTCTGACCTTTCTGATCAGCGCTGATATAAGAGATGTTTTTGTTATTGGAGGTATTACACGGGGCCAGGGCCTTTTCTGCTTTCCATACTGCCACACTGGCAAGGCAGCTGGGAGGCTGGGAGCCAGGACAGGTGGCCCCAAACTGACCAAAGGGGTGTTCCGTAGACATCAAGCTCAGCACATAAACTTAGGGGATAAAGGAAGAAGGGGCAGTTGTTTGGAGCAATGGCACTTACCTTGCCACATCACTGTAACATGGGACCCTGCTGTCCTGGGGATGGCTGGACCCCTGTCTACCCATGGGAAGCAGAGAATTTAATTCCTTGTTTTGCTTTGTTTGTGTGCATGGCTTTTGCTTTTCCTATTAATCTGTCTTTATCTCAACCTGTAAATTTTCTACCTTTTACCTTTCCCATTCTCTCACCAGTCCTACTGAAGGAGGAATGAGTGAGTGGTTGTGTGGTGCACGTCTCTTATGTTAATTACATACTTCATACCATTTTGTTCACACATGCACAGCCAGGCCTTTGGGACCCTCATCTGGGAGGTAAGCTGTTGGCAAAGGGGATGGACTCAGCAGGAGTCTCAAGGCAGAAAAATTGGCTCAGCACAGCCCTGCCCCAGTTCTGCAGGACACTCTTCTGATTACAACTATCCTATTACAACAGTCAGAAGTTTTGAGAAACCATATGGTTATGCCTGTTCCTCCACAGACCTAGAAATTCACTGCTCCAGATCCAAACCAGATCTGTATGCAGCACTACCATTTGTGTCCTCAATAAGAGGTAGGGAAGAAGGCTTATTTCATTTTTACATTGGATCTAAGTTAAAAAGTTTTGATGATATCCATGTACTGGGAAAAGTGTAGGCCTACTGAATTTACTGTAATCTATTTATATTCCTCTCACTAAATAATTTATTACAATATTAATGAATTTTAGAACAATTCTTTTGCTGATCACTAAAGGTATTGGCAAACATTAATATACACCAGTTCAACAGTTACAGAAGACAAAGCTTCCAATTATAGAGTGATTTAGTTTGGAAGAAACCTTTAAAAATCCTGTAGTCCAACATCATACTATGGGGGCACTTTCGACTAGACCAGGTTACTCAGAGCCTCATCCAGCATGACCTTGAACACTTCCAGCAATACGGCATCCACAGACTCTCTAGGCAACCTATTCCAGCCTCTCACCACCCTCAATACAGAAGATTTCTCCCTTATGTCCAAACTAAATCTACTTGCTTCCAGTGTAAAACCATTGCCCCTTGTCCTTCCTCTGTGGACCCCAGTAAAAAGTCTGTCTCTGTTTGCTGGACTCACTCCAACAGGTCTTTCTTGTACTGGGGATTCCAGAGCTGTACGGAATATACCCAGGTGGAATCGCAAGAGAGCTCAACCTGTTGGCTACACTGGTCAGTTGGATGTAGTTGTCTTCTTGGGCTGCAAGCACAAATTTCTGGCTCATATTTAGTTTGTCATCCACCAGTATGCCCAGTAGTCTTCTCCTCAGCGTTGCTCCCACTGTCTTTTGTCCCCCGCTATATTGATGTTGGGGATTTCTCCAGCTCAGGTACAGGACCTTGTACTTGGCACTGTTGAAATTTAAGAGGCTCAAACATTCAATAGCAGTCATTTAACTGACAATTAAATGCATTCAAGGATTGAAACTGAGTGATTTCTCCTAGGTGATTCCTAGTCTCATTGATAGGAAGAGTATAATAAGAAAGGGGGAATTGTGCTGCATTAAGTGTCAACAGCAACCCTTTCTTACAGTAGTGTAATTATTTAATTGATTTGATGATGAAAGAAGTTGTAGTGAATAAAGTGACATTGCTGGAAGGACAAGTTAAGGCAACTAAGGAATTTTGGGAGGATTCAGGAAGCCAGACTAGGATAGGGGAAACAGCTTTAAACTGAGACAAAGTAGGTTTAGGCTAGCTACAAGAAATTACTGGGTAGTTTGTACAACTCCTATCCCTGACTCTTCATCTGAGCAACCTGGTCTAGTGAATGGCTCCTGCCCATGGTGGTAGGGATGTTGAAACTAACTCATCTTTAAAATCCCAAACATTTTTAATGATTCTATGAATTCAAGAATTCTACAACAGACACAGGGAATAGCATCTCTCAGGCTCAACAAAGCAGTAATTACCATGCCTAATTACAGCAACAACCAATACTTAAAGAAGTTAATCATAGAATTGTTTCATTTTGAAAAAAACCCTTAAAATCATCACATCCAACCATTAACCTAACACTACTAAGTCTAACACTAAACCATGTCTCAAGGTGCCACTTCTGCACAGCACTCCTGCAAGGGATGGTGGCTCAACTACTTCCCTGAGCAACTTGTGTTCTGAAAACATTTTCAGTTAAGAATTTTTTCCTTATATCCAATGTTATTCTCCCCTGGTGCAAATCAAGGCAATTTTGTCTCATCCTGACACTTGTTACTTGGAAGAAGAGGCTGACCCCCACCTCATTACAGTCTCCATCCAAAGGGATGTAGAGTGCAATTAGGAAATATCCCCTGAGCCTCCTTTCCCCAGGCTAGACAGCTGTGGCTTCCTCAGCTGCTCCTCACAGGATTTGTGCTCCAGACCCTTTACCTGCTCTGTTCCACTTCCCTGGACACTCTCAGTGTCCTTTCTGTAGTGAGTGAGGGGCCCAAAACTGAACACAGGATTCCAGGTGTGGCCTCCACAGGGTGGAGTACAGGGGACATTCCCCTTCCTGGCCCTATCGTCCATGCTATTTCTGATGTAGACCAGAATGCCTTTGGCCTTGGCCACCTGGGCACATGCTGGTTTGTAAAGAAGAGATGGTTTCATTCTGATTTTATTAGATACCTGTCTCTGTGCAGAGGTACCTGTCAGTGGTATGCAGAAGATTTTAAGCTGGAGAGATGAAACTAATTTTAGGCTTTCTGAACATACTGGAACTATCATTTGTCCCAGTCCTGAGATCAATACAGCTTGCACATAACTGAATTTCCCTTGGGGAAAATAATGAAAAACAGCTGTATAAAATATATTGACAACAAGCAGGCAGGCAGTTCAGTTACATGTAATGTTTTGCATATAAATAAGAATGAATGAAGATAAGTTTCTTCAGTTTTCAAATAATTTAATTGGTGGGAGGGGTGGAAGGGGGTGGTGGAAGACTTATTCTGATAACAGAAATTTCTGTTTATATTTCTATTTCTGCCAAGGCTGAGAAGTAATAGGGTTACATTTCAACAAGGAATATTTAGTTTATGAATTTATGGTAAAATTTAACTCGGAACAGTTACACATAGGCAATCTACTCCTCTGTGTCAAGCATTATCATTCCTGTCATATGTTTGTCTACATTTTCCTTAAATAACCCTACATTGAAGAAGAAAGATGTCATTTAATAGTCTACTGTAGTCTCATTTTCTAAGAAATCAATCACAATCAGCAATTAGTTTTATTTTGAACTTTATTAAATTTTCCTTTTACTGTTACTTACAGATGAAATCTCAACAATAGTTTGCTACATTACTGAAGAGGAAGAATTTACTTATTCTTAAGAGAAAATTTCTCAAGCAAGTGGTTGCATTTTAAGTATTTTTTATTCTGAAACCCAAATGTGAGGGATGCTGGGGCAGCAAGGGAAAAATACATCAAAGCCCTCACTTTTGCATAAAAGGAAGAGGAAAATTGGTGCCTAAATAGAGGAAGGTCTGTGCTATAACTATGGAGTGGGATTTGGAATACACATTCTATCTTTTGTGCTAGTCCTAGGACTTCTACCCTTGTTAGAAGGGTTTTGGATGTTTTGGATGAAGGATGTTTTGGATGATCTAACGTTGACGTCTAGTGGTGGGAAAGTAGATTGCAGAGAGGAATCTTGCCCAGCTCACACACCCACATATTTTGTTGAGGCACAGGAATGTCATCCTAAAATATCAACCCAGACATTAAAACCGTAAGACTTGTGAAACTAAGGAGAGTAACGTTAAAGAATAACTGCATGTCCAATGAGAAACGAAATGCCTCATCTTCTTTATTAAAAATATTTGAGTCTGAAGCATCCTTGTTTGCAGCATTTCTCTTTGCTGTTCAATATAAACACAGATGAAGATACTGGGGATAGAGTACTGTTGGTAAAAACTATAACTAGATTGATATTTATATTTGTCTTCAGATCTTAATTCCTATGTTTATTTTGGGGTAATAGCAAAGATTATTCAAATAAAAGTTAAAGGGTTTCATTGTTTTATATCAGCAACAACTAGGCTAAGGTCATGCACAACTGAATTCTATTTAACTGCTTCTGTGGGAACGCTTTAGTGATTGCTTGTGTGAACGCTTAGTGTTTGAGTCTGGGTGATTCATTTATGATAATGCCTTCATCTTTTTTCTGCTGGGTGTATTACCTTTGCAGTTATTTCACTGACCTTTGTCATATTGTTAAGTCCTCCTTTGTGCCAAATTGTCAAGATATTCTTGGAGTACTAGTGAGAATTACAGGAATTATTGAGTGTCCTTTCTTATTTAGAAAATACTCTATTTAAGTTAAGATGACCTTTCAAATTATTCAGGATACAATTGTGAAAGCAATTGCTGCAGCTTTCCTTCTATGGTCATTTAAGCTTTCATAGTCAATGAGTCCTTTTACTCTCCAAAGTTAACGCAGTAACTTGAATGGTGTTTCAAAACACTGCTTTGGAAGATTTGCATTACATGAAAAAAGCTTTCCAATTCAAGAAGCCAAATTACTGTGTATGCTGAACTATTATTTAATTAAGTTTTGGATGGGGGAGAGGGGTGGTGCAGAGGCAAGGTATTTGTAGTAACCTAAGCGCTCCTATTGGAATGCAGTTTAATTCCTTTCCTTAAAAGTTTAATAACTTTCCTTAACAAATGTTCCTGATGCTTTATAAGACCAAAAAGATTAGGTATCCTATTACATTATACAGTATTCTGCAAGACAAGTATCAAGCTTCTACCTACACCAGGGGAGCTTCCGGAATAAGCTGCTCAGGGATGTGGTGGGTTCCGAGAAACAACTGGATGTGGCATGCTCTAATTTACAAGGTGATGATCAATCAAAGGATGGATATGATTATCATGGGGGTCTTTTCTAACTTAAATGATTCTATGACTCTATGTTGAATCCTACTATTAGAAATTAAAATTGTTACATTATTTTATTTGCTCTAGAGAAAATACATGTTCTCTTCTTGGCCAAAAAGAAACCTATTTACTGCTATTTAATTTATTTTGTGTGTTTAATTTCTCTCATGGCCATTGACAAACCATGAGAGTGAAGCCAAGTATTAATATATGCTGGAAAATTTCAATAGGCTTTTGGAAAAAAATTACTTTGACCTGTAAAGTTTACCTTTGAAAAAGGCATACTCCACACATTTCAGAAACGAGTGTTACAAAGAGCTTTTGTCCCACTAACATATGAATGAAAAAAACCTAACACGGGACATATATCTTTACAGTAATTTGACATTTAAATACAAAATTAGCCTGTTTTGATACTGTCCACATTTTTCCTCCTTAACCCATAGATTTAAACTGCTCAAAACCACAAATTGTGCTTTGGACTATAAGTCAAAGCTGTCAGACTTAATTTTGGAGCTGTATCAGGATCAGAATCCAGACATGAAGACAATCTTTCCCACTTGTGCCTCAGACAGAAAATA
>VWYI01044283.1:0-26584 GCA_013399455.1 Anthoscopus minutus
AAGTTCAGGTAGAACAAATATGATCCTAACTGTGCTGCTGCCTTGGTATTCAGTTCTAGCTCTGCACTGCCATGGCAGCAGTTTTTACAAAGTTCTTTACAAAGGAATGATATTACCTACTTCCCTATGCAATATATTTAGACTTCTGTCACAAACAGCCACAACCAAAATAATAAAATTGTAGCAGTCATATTCTTATTGTCATGTGTTATTATAAAGTTGTAGCAGTCATAATAAATAAAAGCACTGCAACGAGCTGAAACTGTAAAAAGAATTTATATAGTGCTGCAATTATCTTATTTGTAAATTGAGCAGGACATTGCTGGTAGCAATTTTTATGTACAGTGTTGTAAGGTTTTTAAATGATCTTAAGCAGTCAGGGCATTTGCTCTGAGTGTATTGTGCAAGTTGGAATAAATGGTGGAATAAATGGTGGATTTGGGCTTTTAAAACTAGGCTGAATAAAATGCTACAAGATATCCTGCATGGGTGGGCTCCCTCTGACAGGCAGATGCATTCAGGAACATAACATGTCTTGTATGGCTCTGATTTATATGGCTCTGTGAAGGTGCCTAAGGGCTGGTTTACACACCAGCTCTCACTGTTTTAATTAAACCTGTTTTCAGTCTAAGACCTCAGCTCAGAATAAATGTTACTGGCATCAAGACAGGTAAAAATTGTCAAGCTCTGCTTTATGCATCTCACTGTAGGTGTCTAAGTGAAATGGCTCAGCTCTGCAGGTGCGTATGGAAAACAGGTAGGCACTTCCAGAACTAGTGACCCCTGTTCCCTTGGGAAGGGGTTTAATTCTTTCCACTGACTCCAGGGCACAAGGAGATGAAGTCCATATCTTAGAAAACTGGAATGAGGCGTCCAGAGATGATGCAGTATCTCCTTTCATTTCTGAAGAATTTATACCCAAATTACCATTGTTGGATGGAAATCAGAACCACAAATGCAAGTATTCTGGAAAATACATGAAGAAGAGCCTGGATAAAAAATAAAGTCTAATAATAACGCATTAAAATATCTGTAGAGAAATTGAAAAAAAAGAGGGAAAAAAAGGAAAAATGTAAAGGCTCAGATGAAGACTTCAGGAAGATGAGGCTGGAGTTTCTGTGAATGGAATATAGAGGGTTTTGTGACCATATTTGTTGGCTGAGCCTTGGGTTTTAAGAGAAGTCAGAGGAAGTCAAAAGACTTAATGTGGGTTTTGGTACTAATTTTCATTCAGAAATCTTGCCTTAAACAGCCAAATATGAACATCTATTCTATTAATGTACATATATATTAATGCATATATGCACATAAACCCACTTGTATATGCATACATACATACTTGCACATGTATATGTACCATATGTACACAAACATAAAATGTATATTTAATAGATTTTTGTGCACCGTAAATGGGTACACATATATAGACAGACTACTTCCTTCTCCTTTATAGAGGTACAATCCTAAATTCAGAGGGTTTTCAGGAAAAAAATAAATGGTTGTTGGACCTCATTTGCCACTTGTACTTTAAGCATTGAGCTCTTAACAGAGGGATTCAGTCTCCGAGTTTGTTTAGCTTTCTGAGGAGTTGCAAGCACACATTTTCCTCCATGGTTTAAATTCTGCTTGCACTGGTGCCCAGAGGCTATGGGTCTCAGTCTACCTGTGACTTGTGAAGGCAGTTGCATCCTCGTGTCAGTCTGTCAGACATGATCTGAGCCACCTAGCTGGCAGGACAGACTGTGCACAAATACAGAGCTCAGAGAGGTAGAAAAAACCTGGAGACTGGAGCACTAATGTGGGAGTCAATAGACTTGGATTCAGTCTTCTGTTTCAGAGACTCACTTCTAGGTTGCCTCACAGATAAAAGCAGTATGCAGGCACTCCTGAAGGGCTCTTTCTGCTCCTGCTCTGATACCACAGCAGCATTCTCATACGGCAGTGCTTGCAGTCAAAGCCAAAGTCAATGTCCTGCACTCATATTGTTCAGTGCCAAGCCCTTGTGTGCTGGCCTTCAGGCTCTTCTGGACTCGTAGCCCTAGTATTTCAAGCATCTGAAACAAAAAACTGGAAATAGCTGGTGCTGTCTAAAACATCAGAAGAGGACTGAACTTGATGCAGTTTTACCTGTGTCACTGCTGAGGTCTTAACCAGGAGAGTTAAGTAGGAAAAAACACTCCAAAGGAGGATCCTAGGAAAACTAAGTAAACAGATGGGGCATTGGAGAGAAGTGAAGAGGTAAATCTGTTGGCATTTATAACACTTGTGTCTAATAGCTGCAGGACTAGAAGTGAGAGGAGAAAGAGTGCTTGAATTTGCAGCTGAATGGGTAGGGCTCTTGATTGTGTGGATTCAGATAATTTATAGTTCTTCCTCATGCATGATGTTCATCATCACCCCTGAAAAAAAAAAAAAAAGACAGAGGTAGAAAATATTCCCAGGCATGATCAATGGTAGTTGAAAGTCTGGCTCAGGTATTTTGTAGAAGGAAATATTTGGGAAATATTGCAGTCTGGGGAGGGACCTACTGGGGAGAAGAGTTTAGAAAAAAGTGAATTCCATGCAAAAAGTGAATAGGTAATAATTAATGTAACACCCACTGAAGCTGCCTGGGAAACTTAAAACAAATTCTGTATACTCACATCACTGAACCCTGAAACTCATCAACAGAGATACTGGGAGATCCCAGGGTTAAACACTAATGGGCAGAGGACAGATTTGGGAGGGAAATATTTCTTGCAGCCTACGTGAGTTGTTATAGAAAGTCACACATGAGCACCTGATGTTACCTATGGCTGAAGAAGACCCTAAGCTGTTGAACAGGGGAGTTTTGCTATTGGTTTTTTTTCTTTCCTAATGTCTTGAAACCTTTGCTATTGGTTGCAGTGAAAAACAAGAACTGGGTTAAACATCATCTAACTCAGTGATGCACTCCTTATGTTCTTGTAAAAGAAATCACAGATTATCCTGAGAACTGTTACTTTTAAAGCTGGAAAGGGAATATTTCACATATTTTCCTGTTGCCTCGATAGCTCAGCATACTGCCACCATGTATGATGTGTGCCAGTAATCCCATTTTAACTCTCCTGTTTCCACAGAGGATTCAAATTCAAGACAGCAGATCCAGGCACTTAAGATAACATGTAGGAAGGCCAAATAGAGGACAGTGATCACAGAAAACTCCTAAGCTTCTTGGAACTGATTGAAAAGTTCCTGCTTATGTCCAGAATGTCATTGGTATTTTGGAGCAAACTCCCTTGGTGCCTGCTTCTTATGACAGACCTCCAGTGGTTATAATTGCTGGTTTGTATTAAATGGTGGGACATAGGCAGTTTAAACCAGTTTGTGTGCCACAAAGCCTGTTCCTACTTGTTGCCCCTCCTACCATGGGCACATAGACCTTTGGAACATCAGTGTGAGCACTTCTGTGGCTGCACACAGTCAGCAAGATCAGCAAGATGACACCTATAGGGCCACCTGCGTGCTAAGAAGCAGACACGTGGATTTCAGCACAGGCTGAAATCAGTCTTTTGAGAGACTAAGTATATTGGCTGACACCACTTGTGGAAGCATGTATATCCTCTCTCATAAGATCCAATTAGTAAGTTTGCCAGGTCCAAGATTAAGTTGTTTGGATGACACTGGCCTCAGTTAAGAACTTGTGGAATTTATTGTACAAATGATGATTAACTCCACCAAATGTGCGGCATTTGGTCAGAAAGTAGAAGACCAAGGGTTTAAAATTAATGTTTACATTGTTCAGATTAAGATGAGGGATTGTACAGCTGAGAAGGATATCCTTGCTGTAAATCGGATATAATCTTAAGAAGATCCCCTACATCCTTCCTCTTTAAAGTAGGTGTGAAAAATTTAGAGTCAGAAGAGGTGGGAAAGAGCATATATCTATCTTAGATATTAGGTGTCTCATCAGGGGAAGAAAAAGCCTCTTTCTTTTTCCTGAATGTCTTTTTCCCTTCAGTGCTGTTGTAGAGTAGAATGTGCACATAGCATCCTGTAAACACATCTGGATACACAGTTGGTTTTATTCTCAGGTACGGAATGGGGCTCTTCTGCTGTTCTTCCTTTGAGTGCCATGAGTCCTGCATGCCTGGCTGCACAAAAATTCAGCTTGAACAGATGTGGAGGCATCTTTCTACCCAGGTGAGCCTGCAGATTTGTACTCTCCAGTACTTTTGGGAGGTATAAATTCAAACCTTGTTAGTCTGAGGAAGACACTGAACTCAGCTTTACCATTTCCAGGATGAGATGTGTGGAAGAGAGCTGTTGTGGAGGCCTTCTCCTCAAGGGAAATCCAAATCTTAAGCCAGGATCAGGTTTCTGTGTCTGAATTGCACACTGGCAGCTGTCAGAGTGCTCTAGTCTGAGCAAGGGACCGTGTTTCAGGCACACCATCCCCTTCGTCATGGCAGACTGCAGTGCAGGAACCAAGTCACCTAGTTGTACCCTGCTGCATCTGAATGGAGTGGAAAAAGACTCATTTGCATGTAGGATTACCCATTTACTCAGAAAATAGGCATAAAGGCAAAGAAATTTGAAAAGAGTCATGTATTTTTATGTTAGGAATAAAGCCAAGTTCAGCACTGTAGTGATGATATTCCTATAACTCATTTAGAGGAATTAAAAAAAAGGATGTCTAGTTTGTGAATATTTATATATTTTTTTAAAAATAATGATAATTAAAACAGTAAGAAAAGAGGTGGTGGGAGGACATAATATATCCCCTACTATTCCTTGGATGAAATTCAGAAGCTTCAAATACTATCATCAAAGATAAAAGGCTTGTTGTGTTGGCAACTTTACAGTCACTTTTCAAGCCTGTCAGATAGTCATGCTATAGTATCAGCCATTGTTCTTCTGGAGGCTTCCTTCTTCTCTGACTTGATGGGAAAAAAATATGTCATCTTTTAAATTATATTCCCTTCCCAAAATTAAAAGGAGGGCAAGAATTGGCAGATCCCTCTTTAGGTGAGAGAATCCATCTATTATTTATGTACCTCTTTTAACCCTGCCGCTGTAACATCTGATTGCAGAAAAATCCAACAAGCTGCCACTCACGATTAAAAAAACACCCCCAAAAATAACATTGAAACCCTTGCTTTGTATTGAATTCAAATATTGGAAATGCAAAGCTCTACCTTGATGTTGGGATCAAGGGAGATACATTTGTGTTGCTGCTGCAGTCATAAGACAGAACCCATTCTTTTCAAAGTAATTGGCTGCCTGCTGTCAGAAGTCCTGAGGAATGTTTGGCATGTTTGTACCGAGCTGCACTGTCATGCTGTTTTTATTTAGAACAGGATGCTGCCTATAGCTGGACCTCTTCAGTCAGCAGTGAATGTCTACCTACAATGCTGGTACTGAGTTTTGAGAATGTTCATGTGCGCTTGCTTGTATGGTGCAATGTATTTTTTGGTTTTGTTCCTTTAAACTGCTATGACTGGGATGACAACTGAAAAACTCCTCTGAGTTCACTCCTGTGAATGTGGCACAAACTGAATTCTAAGAGATTTCCACTTCAACCTTTACAACAGAGACTTCTGAAATCCTTGTTTAGAAGTGTTTTGGAGAAAAGACGCGGTCTCAGAACAGTTCAAATGCTTTGTCCCTGTCTAGAAGCTCAGCAGTTGCAGACTCAGACTGTGGAGAAGAAATGAGACACTGACCAAATGTTTCCCAACCAAGTACCATTCAGTGGATATTTGTTCCTTTCACACCCTGACAGCTCAGAGTACTCAGTGAGCCCCTTTGCCTCAGTACCAAAGTGTGCCTATCCGAGATGTAAGCTTTCAAGCAAAGCTAATATTAGCTGAACAAAACCCACCAAGCCCCACAGCAAACCAGTCTAGAACTAGCTAGTTCCAGTAAAGCTTCATATGATGAACAATACAGATTAGAGGTGAAGTTTTGCATAAACTCACAAAGCAATTATAATCAAAAGGAGCTTGAAGAGTTATGATATGAAATCCTGGCATTCCCGTGGGATAAAATAGTCCTGCAGGGCCCTTCCTGACTCATGAGTCTACTAAATTGAAGGAGGAAAGTAGGACATATCAGCTGATAGAACAGATAAAGAAGTAATAAATTCTTAGTATTATGGACCAACCCACCTCCTGCTGTAAATGTGTTCCTTGTATTGAAGGGGCATATTCTGCCCTCATCTCCATCCTGAATCACTGTGGATTATTGAAATTTAGCCTGAAAGCAAAATGAAAACCAAAGGCTATGTCTGAAATTATTAACATCCTACTAATATCCAGTATTTCATGATGAGACAGGGAGAATATCAGTATTTCTCTTGTTTTACAAACACTTTTTTTTTTCTCATATTATGGAAAGAATTTCCGAATTTTGAGATCTAGAAATTCAGGAAAAAAACATTTATCCAACTTCTGCATATGAAAAAATTTCCCTCATCAACCAGCTACTCTGTACCTTTCTCTAATTTCAGATAGCTCAAAACAAAATTTCTAGCTCTGGGCTAGTAATCTAGATACTTCCTCTGTTTAATGGAGAGAAGTAGGCAACTCCAAAATATGACACATCTCTGACTTTGCTACCTAATATGGCCGGGTGAGTAATTTTCTGTCATGCCCATCCTGATACAGTTACTTTCTAGGAATTTGATGGAGACTACTAGGCACTGAATGTTGCACAGCAGACATAATAATTTTGCTTCCAAATGCACATCACCACTATGAAACTGGTCTAAATCCAATTAGTGACCTGCTATAGAGGTGAAAACCTGAATAGCCCACTGGTAATTCCCTGAATTATTTGGTCTCCCAAAGCAATTTTATTTAGCTTGAAGCCTGTTCTTCCAAACTACTGATTTATATTTTAGCTGAGTACAAGCAGGATTTTAATCATTATATGTAATAACAGCATTTGTTCTTATAGGTCAAATCATCTCAATCCATATCCAGTAAAGTAGCTTGAGTAATTGAAATAGAAGCACACTATTCTATCCCTTCAGGCATGCAGCAATAATAGCTAATATTAAAAGATGATGTGTTTCATTCCCTTAGAAACACTAGAGTAATTTGTAGGCCGACAAAAAGATCTGCAATAGCATCTAAAGCGGGCAAGATGTTTTCTTTTATTTGTATCTTGAGTTATACTTTGGACAGTATTACTAATCACTGTGCTAGAGGTAGCTTTGAACAGGATATCTTTAACTAGAAAAATTACACACACATAGTCACAGGTTCTCACTTGTGCCCACACTCACATATTTTTCTTCTCTTAAAGCTCATGTTGGAAAATCAAATTTTTTGTGATAATAATTTCAACTTTATAGAACAGAACGTGTCAGAGGAAGGATGTTTTTTTAAATGCCTGAATGTCAAGATATCACATCACTTTTTCACTTTTGCAATGGTAAATGTATCACAGCAAATGAGCTTGTTCTCAAAAGGAAAAAAAATATCACAAACCTGGTGGCTGCTTCTGTCAGAATCTATCTGCTGCTTCCGTGGTGAAAAAAATGGAACCAGTGTCTTAGGAGAAATTTATGACTAGCATCCTACATGGTAACAGCCCCCTTTGTACAGGAGCATGGTTGAACACACTTGAAAGGTGGGACATAGCTTGCTTGCTTCAGGCACTGATTGACATGGACTCTTTGGGTGATTATCCCATTTGTGCTTCAGTAGATTTCTGAAGAGTGCTGGACACTCATAGGACAGAGGTAGATGACCCTGAAGGTTTCAGGAGCAGAACAGCTCCAGCAAAGCAAGTTGCCTGCTCCTGGGAAATCAGTTTTCTTCCTCAAGAGGCCTTAACTGGCATCTACTTCTCTCTAGTGAATACAAAATCAACTTTTGTGAATACAGAAAAACTGCTTTACCTGGTAATTTAAATGTAGGTACAAGTAAGGCATCCAGGTTAGAGGGATTAGACTACTCTCTTTTTTAAAATCAAAACACTCAGGTGAGTTCTTGACTTGGCTATTGTAAGGATCCATAGAAGAAAATGTACTTATTTTTGCCCAATTGGATTGTGGAAGCTTTTGGGGAGCCCTTTTCTAACTCAGAGATGTTCACTGTGTATCATGTGGTACATCATTACCCATGCTCTTATCTAATAGCTTAATTAGTTTTCTAAGAGACTACAGGGACAGCTTGTTTCCACAGTACCTTGTTATGCCAAGATGGGAAGGGAAATGGGCTCAGTCTGCACGTAGAGATAAAAAATGGCTCTCAGAATGTAGGCATATAGTCAAGAAAAAGATAAAATGGAAAAAAGAGTGATCCATTTGCGAAAAAGTAAAAAACCCGTGTAATCAATGAATTTAGATGGCTCACTTAGGTGTGAATGAATGCAAGAAAATCACACCATTTTGAAAATACTTGAAAATACAGAGATAGAATGCTTTTCTAGGTGGCACATAAAAACGCAAGATTATGGCATGGAGGTGGGGGTCTCTCTGAGCCAGTTTCATGTCACCTTATTCTGGAGGCTGGGTACTGATCCAGATTAGTCCATTTAAGATTAAGTTTGTTAATATGCCTTCCACATGCAGGTGAGGTTTCCTGAGATTCATTACAGGCAATGAAGATTTCTTCTTCCAATCAACTGCCCCTCTGCAGGTTTCTACCACCACTAGAGAAGCCTAAAGTATTGTGGCTGGTCTTCAGCTCCTCTCCAACAGGTTCTCCACAGGCTCTGTCTCATTTGCTATACCCATCTAAGAATCTCAGATTGCCACAGACGATGCCTTAACATCGAGCCTACGCTGCTCAAAAAGTATTTAATACTGGTGGAACCAAGTAAACTGAAGCAATAGGCAGAGTAGTCTGCATGAAGG
Organism: Anthoscopus minutus; assembly: GCA_013399455.1. NCBI lineage: Eukaryota > Metazoa > Chordata > Aves > Passeriformes > Paridae > Anthoscopus > Anthoscopus minutus. Next base: position 8,828 of record VWYI01044283.1, read on the forward strand.
GGTCCATCTACCACTCCATGACTATAAGATAAAAATCAACTGGCAAAAGGAACAATGAAATAATTAAGAGAGAAAAAAATCTACCAAAACTTTCTGAAGAGGGAGCACTATTAGGGTGATGGAACACTGTTGCCAAATTCCATCAGCACCTGGCACTTTAAAAATTTGATAGCATAAGGCAATAACAAAAGTGATTTTCAACTCATTTGCATTGTAGATACTTTCCATAAAGGCCTTCTGCTCCCCCCTCTGATAACTGTATTTGTCCAAATTATTTATTGCAAATGAAATATGAGATGAATTCAACTATTTTTTCCCTGTTTATAAATCACATTCAAGCTCATCTTAATTTGTATAGAAGTATTCATTCCACATAAGTATTTGCCAACTAGTTTATGAGGACAAATTACAGATGACAACTTGTTCGTGAACACTTATTTCAACTCTTTATTACTCCTGAGCTGTGATTAGTCATCCATATCACATGGTATTGAACTGACTGTTACTTTTTAATCAAGAAAACAATGATTAATGATGGCAATTAACTGATAATGAGAAACAAGAATAATGTGAAGTTCAGGGCTCACAAATGTTTTAAAATAAACCAACAAGCATTCAAAGACACACAGGCAAGCAATACCAGTTTCCTGTGAGTATGAAAATAACTTAATCAGTCTGTTGATGAAGCATGCACCTCCTCCAGGTTTTTTTCCTAAAAATTCATGCTGCCATTGCCACATGCAAGAGTAATTTCGGGATAGCACTGAAGTAGTTTGGTGATCTCTGTTGTGTTTGCTCTCTTTCCAGGTGAAGGATTTTATTCGCATTGCATTTTCTCCTGTGGCCAGCAGCACTCTTAGATGCAGTCTTTTGAAGACCTCCTGAAGTCTGGTCATGCACAATTTGTGGTAATCCCCAGTTTTGGTCCTGGCTGAAGCTATACCAAAAAAGAAAGAATAAACAAAAGAACAAGAAAAGACAAGAAGCAGTTGTGTGGATTGCAGACAATACTTGTTATTTTGAATTTACTTGGTTGAACTACTTACTGGGAAGCCTGGAAGAATCTTGTTCTAGGCTATAGGGAGCAGAAGGTGTCACTGCTGAAAGAGTGAGTGATGCTTCATGGTTGTGACAGAAGCAGCTCCAAGCACTGTTATTTGAGTACTGCACTAGCAAATATGTGGTAAACTTGCCTTGGCAGCAAAACAGATGAGAGTATTTAGCGTATCTTTTAAGATCACTTCCTCTGATTTCAAAAAGAAACTATACATAAAACAATTAAATCTGTGATATTTATGTAAATTATGCCTATCTTGATGAAGACAGCTTTGACATTTTTTAAAATTAGTTGGGTGGAAAGTGGAGCAGAATATCCATTTACAGTTTCTAGAATCTCTCTTCACAAATACATAATCTCCTTTGATCAGCCAAGCTATGAAAAAAAAAATCCAACCTGATCACTTTCTAGATGGCAAAAATCCAGAAGAAAACCACCAGAAAAGCCATGAAGCAATTGACACTGCAGCCTTTCCCCTGTTTCCAAACTTTTTAGTCCCTACTTATTGTAAAAATGTAATGTCTTTGCATTTTTCTTCGTATTTTCTTCTTGACTTTCAGATGTATCTGACGAATGGATTTAGAAGGAACTGGGAAGGACTAAAAGAACACTGTTGTGTCCCCCCTCAAAAAACAAAAAAAATGAGTATAGACCAAATGAATGCATAAAGACTAAAATAATGGTAAGTTTTACGCATTTTAGGCAGGTAGTATTTTGGGATCATAACTATAAAAGAATTGGTTTAATTAGATAAAAAAACCATATACATCTGTTTTCTTAATATAGGTATATCAACATTTCACTTTGGCTGTGCAATTGTCATCACCCCAGGCAGACAAAATAGTCTTAAATACAAGAAGAAATCCTCAGTAGCTAGAATAGACTACATCCTCCAAACACAGAATATGAAGCCTGGCTGTAGAGTAGGCATTACTGGAGCATCTCTCCTTACGACAATGCAGGAGTTGAGTTACAGTGGATCCTGAGCTGTGGACCAGCTGAGGGAGGAGGTATTGTAGCCACCTCTGAGCTGTGCCAAGGGCATGCACCCAGTGTACTGTGCCACATCTCTGCCTGCCTGGCCAGACTGGTGGTGTTATTCAGTGGTGGCTGGTTACTCAGTGGTGTTCTGATGGCAGGAGCCTAGGGAAGATTAGGATTGGAGTAAATGTGTAACTGATATTCCTGAATGAATCCACTCCAATAAGGCTCCAATAAGCCAAAGTGCCATGACTTCCTCCACTGAAGATGGGAGTGCTGGACTTAACGCTTGATAAGTTTGTTTTTCTTTTTACCCCATGAATTCTGCCTGTCAGTATTTTAAGCTTGCTAAACGTTTAGCATCTGTAATATGAAGTGACAGGGACAAGTCCTCAGTTTACTTGTGGTGCAAAGGAATATTCGTCAGTGCATCATCAGAACTTCTTCACTGGCCCTGGCTTGCTGCCTTGAAAATCCTCAGATCTGCTTCATCTCTGCATGCCTGTGTGGTAGTCACTGGGCTCTGAGATGACCCTGGCTTCCCCAGAGCTGCCCTACTTGGGTACCAAGGGAAGGGACAGTCCTGCCAGCAAGGACACTGCCTCTGCCTGTCTTGCTATTACCCTCCACTTTCAGCTTCCCTCCTGCTGTGAGGCAGTCCTGGCTGCACCCTGGCAGTGATTCACTTGCCAGGAAGCAGCTCTCACTCCTGTTTTGGATCTCTTGTATGCTCCTGGATGCTCCTGAGTTTTGGAAAGGAGAGTGATCTAATAATTTCTCTTCACAGGAATCTTCAATCCAATCTTCACAGGATTTTACAGAATTAATTTTAATTTGTACCTTAGAGTTCCAATATAAAAGCTAGTAACAAAATCGATGTTTTCCTCTGCAAAATAATTTATAATCTAAAGGTGAAAAGTGTTATGTAGGAGCTGCCTAGGCATAGACCTTGAAGTATCTTCCACTGAAACCAGTAGGAGTAGACACTCATGTACCAGAGTGGAAGTGGCTCCTACTAGAGCTAAGAGAGGAGAGTTAATTTTTTCCTAGCTTCAGTAGTCTAAATAATGGGCATTTAATATAAATTAGTCAACAGAGATACACAAGTAGTTTCAGCCCACTTTAAAATCCCCATGGTGTCCACAAAGAGAACTTAAATTAATTGCTTGGATGGCTAGACTTAACTGGTTGTTTTATGCTAGGTGTCAGAAAGTTAATGGCTAATTTACTTGTGTCTGGACTGATGGATCCAGTATTAGCCTTTGCTAATAAGTAAAGTATTTGGTTATAAATCATTAGAATAGCAATACTGCTCTTCTGCAGCCTTATAATACTGCCAGTTTAGTATGTCTGAAAAGGCCCTTTGGATAAAAAAGGCTTAAAAGATTAGAGATAAATTGGAGGTGATGTAATTCAAGAAATCGTCTTCTGCATCTGGTCCAGATGCTAATTAATTCTGATTCTTCCTTAATTTCCACCAAGTTAAAGAAAAGATGGCTTTGAATTGATAAAGATGATTTGTTCCTGCTCTGCTGTGCTTCACTAATCTCAACTATATTTTAACCTGCCATGACAGTACTGAATATAAGGCATATTTAGCTCTGTGTGAACCTGAATTATCTTTTGGAATACACTTTATTAAGGGGATGAGAACTTTTACTTCTATATTGCTTTTTAGCAGGCTGAACCCTCTGGTCCTAGTCATAAAAGAATGTAATATCTAAGATTTTAATAAGAATATGAGATAATATGACATTGAGATATACCTCATTTGTATGCTTTTAGTTTAGATTATTAACCCTGGTTCTGTTTCAAGGAATGATTATAAAATTAAAACAAAACTTCACAAACTCTATCCTTCAGATTTATTTCTCACATATATCTCTTTCTTTTTATGGTTTCCATTCCTGGTGCTTAAAGCTCGAAGCTATTGCGCATGATAGCATATTGCCATAAAAGCTACAAAATGTGCAGACAGATGAGCAATGCAAATTGTATTCAGGTTTTACAGGAATCCACACCAGGGATAAAATCAGACAGAAATTGTTTACCTCACAGGGAAAACAAAGGAGCAGAAGTTTCCACAGCATTGCAGAAGTTTATGCTTCCATTAAGACCAGCCATCTCACGCTCACGGGGTTACGCTCTGGGAGCCTGAAGCAGCCCCCCGCGGTTTCATTTGTTCGCACAACACGCTGAAGACAGCTTAATGATTAGAGCTGGCGGATGTGCAACGCGCAGAATGACACCGGGAGTACACTCGAGAGGGCGACTAAATCCGCGTGTACAACCCTGCACGTTCACAGCTCTCCCTACCCCGTGGCAGGGTCTGCCCGAATGGGTGGTGACCCATTCATTTGTCACGGGGAGGAGAGGAAAGCTCGCCGAGGTCGCACCTGGATGCGGTTTGAGCGCCGAGCGGGGACGGGCACCGAGCCCCGCCCGCGGCGGCTCTGCGGCTCTCCAAAGCAGAGCCCCGGGCTCCCTCTGTAGTCCGAGCGGGGAACTCTATGCGCCTGCAGGAGCTGATTCGTCCTGAAAAAGTCCTCTGCCTGTGCGTGCGGCAAGCGGGGCAACAGCCTGGGAATGGTGGGACGAGAGGTGTGTGTCTTGGGAGATCCCCGCTCCACCCAGCCTGAGGAGGCATCGGGTCTGTCTTCTCCAGGACTCCGATCACTCTGATGGGCAGATCCAGCCCGGGGACCTAAGCCGAATACTCAGCAGGGGGAAAACATAGACCTGTTGAGGCAAATACATAGGAGGGTCACGAAGATGATGAGCAGGCTGGAGCAGCTCCCGTATGAAGGCAGGCTGAGGGAATTGAGGTTGTTTAGCCTGCAGAAGATCTGGGGGATCTTATAGCAGCTTCCCAGTACCTGGAGTGCTACAAGAGAGTCAGAGAGGGACTTTTTACAAGGGAGAAGCTATAGGATAAAGGGAAAGGGTTTTAAACGGAAAGGGTGTTGATTCAGACTAGATATAAGGAAGACATTTTTTACATTTAGGGTGGCAAAACATTAGCACAGGTAACCCAAAGAAGTGGCAGATGCCCCATTCCTTGAAACATTCAAGGTCCGGTTGGATATGGCTCTGAGCAACCTGATCTAGTGGGAGATGTCCCTTATCATTGCAGAGGGTTGTCACTAGATGACATTTAAAGGTCTCTTCTGACCCATACTATTGTTCTATGAGCCTATGATTAAGCTGTGGAGTGTGTGATCCACGTCGGGTCAATGCTTGATGCCCCAGGGGACACATCTACAATGTCTGCTCTAACCTGCCTGTCACTTCATGGGTGTAGCGCTGATCTTGCCTCAGAAAATGTCTTTTTATAAACTGCAGATGTCCTTCATTAGCACACACTGCTTTGTTTGGAAATGGCTGGTTACAGCACACACAAGAAAATAACAGGACAACCATGCAACCATGTCAGTCAGCCTGCAGGGGCATGAAGCCCAGAGCAAGTGTGATCCTGGAGAGAATCATGTTCCCAAAAAGCTAGCAGCAAACATTACCACCTCAGGCTTGATTGTGAAAAAAGTAAGACTAAGAGATAAGTCATGCACTGTTGGCCCTTAATTGCAAAAACATAATTGTCAAAAGCATATCTTGAAATGCTACAGTAGTTGTCAGCCCTGGTGGGCTAAAAGAAGCCTCCTGCCATTATCAAGTAAAAAAGACATATTGGAAAATCAAATCATTCACAGATGGGAGATTTTTCTGTACAGAGATTATAGGATAAAGAAATATTCAGGATTCCTATAAAAAGCCTTGTTCAAAGATAATTTTGCCACTGTTGCTAGGACCAGAGGCCAACAAGAAAAGCAGAGTAGCTGCTTCCCAGTAAGTGCACTACTGCATACAATGCACAAACTCAGAAATAGCCAGACAAATACATAGGGGCTACACATCTCTTTTTGGCATCACTTCATGAAGCTAAGTTTCTGCCACTTTCTAGCTGTAACCAATGTCTTCAGTCCCACTGGCCATCTGTGTACAAGCAGAAAAGTCCTCTCTGAACCAAAGTAGGCTAAATTTCTGCAGTTTTTTGCGCTTTTTCCATGGAAGATGTGTTGCTCTTCTCCCTGATGCTTGACTTGAATGTTTCTAACTCTGAGAAGGCTTCCAGAGACTGGGCTACCCAGTGCCCAAGTTACAGGTTCCCATGTCCTTCAACTTTATCTTACAGAGAGAAAATGAGATTGGTTCATTGTGAACATATGCAAGATCTACTACACCAAAGTATTATGCAGAAGTTTGTGCTGTACCTACATTACTATTGAACTTTTCCTTAGTTCTTGCACTTCAGGAATTTTTAATCTGAAATATGTTTGATATTTATAACACATTGATATTTAAGTCTATATAAAGAAATAACAAAGGTTTTTTCCTATAGGAGAGGAAAATTCTTCTTCCAATTTAAGGTAAATTTGTCTATTTTGCCAAATTAATAGTTGGAACTAATGTACTTCATTTTCTTGTGGTGCCTAGAAAAGAAAATTTTAATAGTTTTCCTGTGTCTTTGGTGCCCTTTCAGGTCCAGATCAATTGAGCATGAAGGACAGCAGGAGAGGATAGAGTGAATTTAATGGCAGTCATTCTGTTATCAGTGGAGGAAAGCTAAAGAAGCCATCTTCAGAGATGATGGAAAAGCAGGTTGGAAAGTAAAAAGATTAACGTCTCAGTTTTGGAGTGCAAGACATAAATGGAGGCAATCAACTGAAACAAACCTTATAATTCTCACTTACAAAGGCTCTGGATGAAGAAAAGCAACAATTGAACCTTAGACTGTTGAAACATGTGTTACATAGTATGTGTTTATTACCGCTCACTGCACAAAGGTGCTTCTAGGATCCTAGCATGACATCTAGTATCCTACTGTAATTTTAGGATATATCTTATCTCCTGCAAAATCAGCACAAATAAATGTAGGTATACTTATCTGTAACTGTAATAAATGGCTTTGTTTTAATAGAGTAGAAACACTTAAAATTTAACTATTGTGTGATATTGTTGTTCCAAGGATAAGATTGCTAAAAATCAGCCATTGCTATGATAATAAATTGTGATTTGGATTGTTCAATTCTAGAAAAAATACGTTGTGTTAATTTGAAGGAATTCAAAGTATTTCTTCCTTTCCAGGTACTGTATTCTGCAAAGGAAAAACATATGAGGACACAAAGAGCTATCACAGTTCTTCCTCCCAACAGCTGAAAACAAGGACAACACTTCCTCTCCATTGTGAAAATGATCACATATTCTGCAAGGCCAGTTTGTTAGCACATATTGCACTGTGGAAACTCTAAGTTTCATCCCCAGCAGCCAAAGCTGAAAAAATGTTGCTGTCAAGTGAATATTCCTAAACCCTAAAGACTGCAAAGTCTATCTGAAAGATTTCTAATTGATAGTCAGAGCAGCCCAGGTACTGGCCTGTCAAGACAGCTCAGAGGATTAAATCAGCCTTCACAGAACACTTTACCCCTAAATGCCTCTGAAGTAGGAACATCATTCTGAAAAAGCAATGGAAAGATACCACAGACTATCATAAAACTGTTCTGGGTACTTTTACCTGTGTTTATGAGAAAGCATTGCCAACTGAGATGTGTAAATAAAATTCCAGCAAGATGAAACATTACTTTAAATTATGGAAAAATCAATCAGTGTCTAGATAAATAATCTTCTTAAAATCATCTTCCATATTTTGTCAATGAATCTAAGTGAAAACCATGTGAAAGCATGCAATTACTGCTGCTAGGAACGAAACAGTAAATGAAGCTGAGCCCTGTCTTTATTCTGAAATGGTTATGCAAATAAATAAAAAGATTTAATGTATATCTACAGTCAAACATGTCCTGAAGTATTTGGTGTGTGATATATCAGGTGGCCTATTTATAGTTTTTTGCTATATAAAAATAGCATCAAACTGGCCTTAGATCTGCATCTGTAACAGTGCAGGTAGATTTCTATGCCCACATAGCTGGGTGAGTTCTGTGCTGCTGTATGAGCATTAGGCCACTAATAAAATCATGAAAATAGCTGTGCTTGAGGCATCAGGAATGTAGGTTATCTAGGAAACTACTGGACACAAACATAATTAAATACATGTCTCGATATATGTACAAAAACCTTTCAGTGTTTCTTTTCATGATTGTAAGGGGTCTGGCTGGGATGCAGTTAACATTCTTCATGGGAGCCCTTATGGTTCCAAGTTTTGGATTTGTGCAAAACCCATAATTTATTATTGTTGATAATAACAGCAATGTTTTGTCTCTTAATGAACAGTACTTGCAAATCCTCAAAGCTTTCTATTTTTTCACTCTATCCCCAAAATGATTTAAAAAGTGGTGAGCAAGAATTTGGGAGCAGACATAGCCAGGACAGCTGATTTGAACTCTCCAAAGGGAATTCCCAAAGATATATTCCATATCATATAGTATCAGTCTCATCTCAAAATGTTTGCCCTCAGAAAATGCAGAAGAACTAATTTAGTACCTGTTTCTGTTCATTTCAGATAAGGCTAATATAATTTTCAATGAAAAATAAACCCTTAGAGCAGTTTAATAGTGATTTTAGTTAAAGAAGATTAATTAAAATTGGGTAGTGAGTGATAAACTACTGTTATTAGGTCAACTGACCCAGATGAAGACCATTTGAGGACAGGCTTTGAGATCTCTACCCTCAAGCTAAATAAAGAAGGAAAAAAGTTTCCCTATTTGGAAATGCACACATTTTCCTGGTCGTTTCCTGGATCATTTTATAAGGAGATGCTTTTCACAACAGAAATGTATAACTCAAGACCTTCACAACATCAAAAAAAAATTGCAAAAAATATCCAAAGTATAATATAAATGGTTGATGATTCAGGACCAGTAAGCTATTTTATTGGATGAGTTAGGGCACTATTTACACACCACTTGAATAGCTTAAAGCACTCAAAGACGTAGCTACATTTTTTCTGCATATTCTTCTAAATGATGCTCTTTTATAGCTTTTAATTACAACTTACTTAGGAGCTTTATATATGCTTTTTTGAAAGCTGAAGTGATTCTTGAATTAAAACCATAGAGTTAAATAATGGCTCTTCACATGTGCTTAGAAATGTGATAGTTTAGGGTCAGAAGTTTGATCCACGTGTCCCACTAAACATATTTGTGAAAGTCATATTGAAAATGAGATTGCTGTTAAATATTAAAATTTTTTTAGTGTTTTCAGTCTTTTTCCAAGTGCGAGTATATGAACCCTCCTAGATAGGTTATATGGCTGCCAGCAGCCTGTATGGTGCAACAGAAACCAGGACAAAAATAATGTGGCTTGCTTGATATATGTGTTCTACCACAATATCATTATTAAATAAGATTTGATTGTCACAGGTGCCAGCCTAGTTTATTAAGGGAAGCCCATTTACCTGAACAAGCCTGTGAAGTATGACAGCATGGTTGCTGCCTCATTTGCAGTTGCAATGTCCCAGCTGAGACATTTATACGTTGAGAGAAGGGTGGGATAAATAACTAGGATTAAGAGTCACTAGAGTCATCCCAGGGGAAACAGCTGTCACTCTGGAACAGAACCCTTGGCTTGTTTGAAGTGTATATATAACACATTTATTTCAGGCTGCTGTGGTGATTTATCTTAGCTACAATTTAGAGTCCAAAGGTAATAAGTAAGGCAGGCAGTTTCCACATACAGCCAATGACAAGAAGTAGGATCCTCCAGGGGGCAATTCAGAGCATGCAAGTTAGATGCTAAAGTAGCTGAAAATGGATGATGGGCTTACTTCTGAACTTCATTTTCATTGTCCATTAAGGGGGAGAGAAAGTATTTATTTTCTTTTTCTTCTCTCCCCATTCTTTCATTACATATTAATTGTTTTTCAGGTACAGCTTCCCCCAGTGGCACAAAGGCAATTTAAAATCCAGCACTTCCCGTATGTACTTTGTGTTCTAGAAGCAAACATATCCTGTGAGGAGTGACTGCAAGGAGGAATACTGCTCTAATATGCATGTCTTTGGCTATCTTGGTATTGCTAATGGGGAAGAGAAAAGAGTTTTCTAGAGCCTATTTTATTGTTGCATTGACTATCTTATTTTAGATTTGATGGTTGAACTGAATTGATCTTGCTTCAGGAAGAGTTAATTTCTGAGATTTGTGGACATGCATGCATACATTACTAAGCCATAAAGACCTGAAAGAAGACATTGTGGTTCAAATGCAGTCCATAAGGCCTTATCACTGAGCTCAGCATACAGGTGAAGGAATCTGTTCTTAACCAACATAACCAGCAGGCTCAGAGCTGGCTTGCAAGGTACTGCGGCAACAATGTAGTAAAATGGAGAATCAGCTGCTGTCTAGCCTGTGAGCTGGTTTGAATAAAAGATATTAATTGCTAAGTGTTGGTGCTTTCACCAGATGCTCAAGGGCTCATTAACCTCAGCAGAATAGCAGACTCATTAGCAGGCTTGTCTATGAATTAACCATTCAAGACTGATAGAGATTGCATTTTCCCAGTGTAGGTGAAATTAACTCCATACATTCACTTTATTTTTATCTTTTACAGAAGCTGAAGGATCTTTGGAAATACATTTTCGTAATTTTCTTCTAACACAGGTTTTAGAAGCTAAGAAGAGATTTTACTGTGGCTTAAATAGTGTGTGAAAACTAGCATCAAAGTGGCTTTTTCTCTAAAAGGTCAGGATTGCAGGTTTGATAGTTTTGCTCTTTTGTCCATCTGCCTTAAATATTGGTGGAAGGTCCAATGACAGTCGAGAAACATGTCTAAGATGACTGTTCTGACCTTCCTCAGATCTAAAATTGAGCTCTGGCAATTAGTATGGAGCCAACCCTGGGCCTTCCTTGTCTTTGAGACACTTATAAAAGAAGATTAAAAATGTAGCAAGGTTCAAAAGAAACTTCAATCAGTTAGTTTAAAGTCACGATGATAACTCTATGTCACCTATCTGTCTTGATTGCTTTCCTCCCAAAGGAAGCCAAGAGAACCAAGAGTATCTTCTTGAAGGTAAGAATAACCCTGTATGGGCTGAGGAAGAAAATTCTGGCTTATTAGCAGATACAAGCTCAAGGCTGAAGCTAAAACACTTCTCTGCATCACTGAACTCAATGTAACTGAGAAATGAGCAGTGGCTAATTCACTCTATAAATTAGGTTTCTTCATGTGATTAATTGAAAAATAAATTGACAGATCATAGATTCATAGAATGGTTTGGGTTGGAATGGACTTTAAAGGCCACCTGGTTCCATGTGATCTGCTATGGGAAGGGACTCCTTCCACTAGGCCTTGAACAATTCCAGGGATGAGGCATCCACAGCTTCCCTAGGCAACCTGTTCCAGTGACTCACTACCCTTTCAGTGAAGAATTACTTCTTAATATCCAACATAAACCTACCCTATTTCAGTCTAAATCAAACTTAGTCCCCCTTGTCCTATCAGTATATGCCCATATAAAAAGGGCTCTGCTTTAGTGCAAAGGTCAGCACTGAAAAGTGACCCACAATCTTTTGCTATGAATTTCAGAGCCTTCAGCTTTAACGCTTCATCGATTTCTATGCCTCTGCTCCTGAACCGGTGTGCAAGCAGAGCATTAACTTTAAAGTCTCCCAGTGCTCTCCTCTGATATGAGTGGACATTTTTAGTAAAGGAATCACAAGCTAACTAAAGCCACAGGCAAAAGTTTTGAAAGGTGCAACAAATACTAGATTTTTAAACCTTGATGTTGCTTACAAGCAAAACCATCACCTGTGAATTGCAGTGAGTCAGCTCTCTTACAAGTTCTGGATGTCACCTGGCAATGTTTGTCTTTTGAAAAAGGCACATATAATGCTTGCAGTTGGATATTTGTTTCCTGTTAGGAAGACTAATGAGGGGCTTCTTTCGAATCCTTGTGCACAAAGAAATGTATGTAGGCAGGATTGTTTGTGAATGATACCACCTTGATTCAATAAGACACGTCTTAGAAAATGGCTCTGAAGTGTTCTCAAATGTGTAAACCATGACTGTGCTCTACCCATCTAAGGAGATGACTTCTGTCAAGACATTGATTTTTCTCTGCCCTCTGAATAATGGCTTGAGAGTTTTTGCTGTGCTGTAATTAGCCAAGGAAAGAGCAAATCACTTTTAAAGTTAGCCCATACTGGCATTTGCTGTTTGTAATATGCATGAAAATTAATTACACTTCGAATTTACTCAACACAAAGAGAAGCTACTGAATCACAATTTGCAGTTCATTGAATAAATGTCAGTTATTGATTTCTGTGGTTCAGTACTAGTGAGGTAATGTCATGTTTGCTACTCATTAGAGGTGACACAGCGCAATATATCATAAAATGTAATTAGGGGAACATCAATCATTTAAAATATACAGCTAAGATAAAATGTATTGCAGTGCACAGAGAAACAAAAGGGCTCATTAACAACATAGTGTAATGTGACAGCAAGAGAGAGCCTGAATTTAAAAAAAATGAATCTTTCAGAGTGTTGGGGATCATGATAAGCCTCTTCTTTAGATTTTAATTAAGATTTTAATCTGATTTTGCTTCTGCTGAGAGAAAAATGAACTTTCATGCATGCCATTTTGTCAAAAATATTTATGATAATGCTCATTAATTGTTGATTAATAGAACTTCTGATTAAGATTCTTTTAAAACTGGTCAGATGTCTTTTTGAATGGAGATTTCAGCTCGTCTTTGCTGAGATCCAAAATGTGATTGTTTGATCACAGTTTACACCAATGAATCTTTATGATTTTTTGATATCTCACTTGGAGAGAGAGGCAGAGAACCAGAATAATAAAAAGCAGGGAAGGAGGAAAAATTTAAAAGATTTACCTTGCTGTGAGAGAACTTCTGCAAGGAACTAGTGAGCAAAAGAAAAAAGCAGAGGAGAAACTAATATCCTAACACACTTCCTAACACTCTTTTCTTTAGTAATGCAAGTAAAATTTCAGTAAGTGTGGTTCTTCTGTAAAGCATGATTTGAGTCTGTGAGTTGTTAGAAATGCATGAAAAGATGAAGGCCTGTAAAGTAGGCTAATTTTAGCACCCTGTGCAGTGGAGGGATCCAATTCTTGTGAAGGGTGGAAAATTATTCTTTTACCCTTGTCTGTAGAGTCCGTCATCTGTTCTCTCCTAGGCTGTTCTTTCATCTGGGCTGCCTCGCTGGAGCAATAGCAGAGAAGTCTCCCAGGAGGAGAAACACTGTCATGTCGCCTTGCTAATTCTTGAAGAGCTTTAAAATTTTCCTTACCTGAAAGAGCAATAGATTTTTTGAGTAATCTAGTTTTAGGAAATGTGGCTCTGTGAGAAGGGTCTTTATTATACTGTGTGCTGGATAGGAGGCAAAGATCTCTAGCTGAGAATTTTTTTAATGATTCTTAGATATTCAGATCCTGATCATTATCCTAATATGAAGCAAAGTATCCTAGCATTTCCATTCACACTGGAAGTTTTTACTTCTCAGATATCCATCCTTGTTCTCTCTCCTACTACTTTTATCAAAAAAGAGAAAAAAATTGGCCACAATGGAATGGCTAAAACATAACTTTCATTTGCAAATATATTCCTTCTCTTTTTCTCTGTTTCTCTGCCCTTTTCTCAGGGCTACATCTGTGTTGACAGCTTAACTCATTACTGAACTCCAAAAAGTTTCTTAAGAAGACTTAGTCAGTGCTCCCATGCCCCAATCCCTGCCCCCAGACACTTCTGCTCAGTTAAAATTTAAAGCCAGAGCAAGGAGTCCTGGCACCAAGCCTGCCAGAGTTAATGGACCATCTAGAGGATGCTCTTAGTCATGTGGTTATCTTTAGATAGTCATATGAGCAGCAGAGAGTTGGACTCTGTCCTTATGGGTTCTTTCCAACATGAGATATTCTATAATTCTATGATTCCATGACCCTGGCCCTCTGGGAATGCTTGGGTTGGTGTCAAGCCTTGAATTCATCTGTCTGCCAGACTTTTTCTGTACATGCAGAAACCTCCAGGGCTTCAGTCCTAAACCCTTTCACCTGTAGGCCATGTTTTATTAACATGAAATTCAATCCCAGTGCCCACAGCTGTGCAAAAATGCTCTTTTACCTGTACCACAATGCCCTTTCTCTACCCTTTAGAATGAGCTGTGCTCCCAAATTTTCTATGACAAGTTTCTCAGAAGTTTGCCAGTTCCTGTTGATATGCCCATGTCTCTGAAAAGGAGGAGGTGCCAAAGTGGGAAGCAAGCAGACTGTAGGACTGAAGGAAGTAGATTGTAGAGCTGTAGGGATGTAGCTTCCCATTCCAAGCAGCATCATTGAGAAATGTCTTCTCTCAGACTATATTGATCGCTGCCATTTGGTTTTATGGAAATCTTTTGGGCAGATATTTAACAGAAGCTTACACACCTACCATGCTGGTAGATGCCCAGGTGGAGGACACATGGGCTGATCTACTTGCCTGAAGGTTGGTCTGTGATGCTGCTTCAGGTAGGTTAGGTGCCCTGTTTGACCCCCAGATGCCACTTCAGCTGCACAGGCCAGGACTGCTTGTCACTATTGCAGTCCTGGTAGGGCTGATGAGTTTTTCTCAACGCCTCTTTTGCTTCTGGCCAGAATTTAATCCTGTGGTGTTCCCAAGCTGCTTAACAGACAGATCTTAGCTGAAAGCATAGGATAAGCATTGGCTGCCTGTGAGTTCAGCTGCTCCTCTGTTAGGAAGAAATCGAAGCCACATGTCCCACCACCTAGTAAGATGCTTCTGATTCAAACAACCTCCCCAAACTTAGCATTTAGTAAGCATTTAATAGTCACTAAAGAGTGAGATTTCGTTGTTCAATAAAAGGGGATAAGACAGATAAGGTCTAGTCTCAGACTTAGCAGTCTTGGGAGTGAGTTGATCAGATTTTTTTTTTTTAATAAGAGGCATTTATGGGGCATGACTTATGTGCAGGGTTATTTGAGGGAGGACAAGTCCAAGCGTGTTCATGCAGAACAAAGAGGAGTGAGAACTTCCACTGTGCCTGTTCACAAGGCACAGACTTGGGTTTTGTAACGCATCGGGGAGCACTGGTTGTTACTGAGGCCTTTATGTACTTTTGTCATAACATTGAAATTGTCCACATTTAAAGAGCTATGGCTCAAGAAAGAAATGTCAATATCTTGGATATAAACTAGGGTTAAATTAGCATCCTAGTGAATCTTGTTAGAGTCTATCCTGGGACTACAATAAAATCACAACCACCCCATTTTTCACTATTTTTATTCTAAGATGATTTATTTTTGAGTCAGATTTTCAGGTGATGTTAAGAAAGTAGACAAAATTTTAAACAAAAATTTCCAGGTTGAGTGAAGTAAGTTTTAATGTTCAAAAGTTTTGCTCAAGCAGAATAGGGAATTCTGCAAGATCTGCCTTTAATTTATCTATGATACTATTTTGCATGCATGTGTAATAGATATCTGCATATTGGTCAATAATGGTCCAGAAAAAACTAAGTACATTGATTGCTTATACAAATTCAGGCCTAAGACAGTAATTGCATAATTAATGTGTATTACACAGCTTTAGCTGAAAACTTGCAAACTTTATCTACTTCGCAATATACATTTAAATAATGTTTCAGAAGTCCAGGGAGACACTACAACATGTGAATATAAAAGCATTAATCCATGCCTAGCTGAGTTGAAAGCACATCCAGACTGTATGAATTTATTTAAAGCAATCGACGAATGTGACCCAGCACTGTCTTACAAAGTTAGCCATGTAGAGAACCTTTGTTAACTTTCTTTTTATCTTTATTTTCAAGTGAAAGGAACAATTACAGAAAGCATTGAACTAAATAAAGAAGAGAAGGCAAGTAAAAAAATAAAAGGCTGAGAATCAGCCAGTCTTTCTGTACCATTCAAGAAGCAGCAGATGGAAATTGGCAGCTGGCCACCTTTCTCCATAGGTGAAGGCAAGAGTCTGAGCTCTGCTGAGCAATGACTTTTCCTAATGCATCAAAATTACAAAGGTATCTATGCTAAATAACTTTGTCTTGGAAGCATGTGGAGGCTTCAAATGTGCCATTACCCGTCACAACTGTTCATTTGGTGAGGGGTTTGTTCTGGTTGCATATTGAACTGCAGTACAGTGAATATGAACAGTTGGCCATGGTCGTGAAAGATATTTTAAAGACATAGTTTGAGTTTCGAAAGGTTTAGTGATTCTGAATGTCCCTCTCTCTAATGACAAATAGATGAATTTTAAAGCATTCATTCAACTGCTAAGCATAGAACCAAAAAGGGACTGGTGTTAAGGACACAGGATTTTCTAAAATGCTATGTTGACTTCAGTTTTAGGCCAAAAGATCATAATCTGCCAGTGTCAGGAAAGCATAGGATCACAGCCTAATTCAGCTTTGCAAATGTCTCTGGACATCTCTAGTTCAGCATCCTGTCATTGGTGAGGAGAGAGAAAGGAGACTGAAATGTCCAATGCTGCACTATGTTTGAAGGGAGAAACTGGGTATGAGAGAATTTGATAGCTACTGGGACAATTGTCTTAAGTACAGAGGGATTAATCTCATTAGCCCCCTTATGATTATCTTAATTTTAGCTAGCCACTCATGTTCCCTCTCAAAGGAGCAGAGATTCTTCAATAAAATAGTACAGAAATATTGAAGACAGAGTAGATGAATCTTCCAGATTCTCAACTGATGAAACTTAGGCAGCGATCTGAGACTGGCTGCCTAACTTTTAGATAGACAAAGTCAGGTGAAGTGAGTCCCATGTGTGATTTTAACCTCCAGTAGCATAAAGGAATGGAGGCTTTCTGTGTCAGCCTGTTTGGCTGGAAAGGAATCAGATTAAGTCATAAATAAAAAAAGAATTATTGACATTAAGGCTGATGGTGTTTGATTACTTAGAATATGATACATTAATATCTATTTCTTGTTTACAGTATATAAACTTTTTTGAGCCTGCTGTTCTGCTGGGTATTAATTTGAGAATTAGGTTCACATGATATTACCCCAGGATGTTCCAATTTAATTGTCATTATCCTCACACAAGAGCAAGGCAAAGTGTAGACAGGCAGGTTAGGATGTTGCAATACAGGACTGAATGAAAGAACATTATTTTCCTTGTCATCAGGTTTTAGAACAACAAGAGGAGATGAGAGACAAATCAATGTCTTACAATTGCAGTCTACAGTCTCCCTCCTATTCTATTCCTTAAAATGGATTTTGCACTAGGTATAAAAATCTGAAATGTGCTAAAAAAGATCATGGTGACTGGAAATGGTAATCTGTGTGCCTTCTTCATTTTTAAGGGCACCAGTGCAAAGCAGTATTTCATCTGAAATGGAAGTGAAGATAGAAACTTACAAGCTTACATGATCTTGTGTCAAATTTGCTGAGACCCCTGCTGAGATGTGGACAGCTTTCTCTGTTACATGATGGAGCACAGAGGGCTGGAATCAGAGAGAGCTCAGACCTTTCCCATTGATATTTTGCAGTCTGAGCTCAGTGACAGCCAAGTAATGTTTTGCATAGCTTCCCTCTCAGCATGTGGATTTTCTTTTCTTTTTTTTTTTTTTTCTTTTGTATTTGCTGTTAGTGTAATTTTTCCCTCCCACTTATCAACAATTGCCAAAAACATTTTGCTTGGTTTCAACTGAGAATTTGCTCTTAGAGCTGTGGTATTATGAGCCTCAAAAGTTATAAAGAGTAATTTGCCAGTCAGACTTCAATAGCCACAAGA
>VWYI01044284.1:206-20888 GCA_013399455.1 Anthoscopus minutus
AACCTTCCCGAACCTTCCCGAACCTTCCCAAACCTTCCCAAACCTTCCCTTCCCGAACTTTACCTTCCCAAATCTTCCCAAACCTTCCATTCCCATGACTCTACTCAAATTTAATTAAAAGTCCTTAATGAACTGCAATAGAACATGGAGGAGAGTTTGAACTATCAGTACTCAGTAGACCAAAATCACATTCCCCTTCCATCTCTTTGAATGCTATTCAAATTTTAGAACTTTTTGGTACAGACCAAGTTTCTGCTGTCAGTTGCACCATGAAATACAAATAGAAAATAATACAATAATACAAAAACAGAAAGGGATGAGTGTAAGCGTTTCTACATTTTAAGAGCAGCATATTCACCAACATTAACTTTCAAAACTGATGAGAAGGTTTGTTCTCCTGTATTTGATACTATGTGGATAAAATTGCCACAGAAGTACATGGCCTGAGAAAAAATTGTAGGGAACTTCACAGCAACTCACACCATCTAGTATGAATCATTCCTTTCCTGCAGAGGAGAGGAAAGTGCTGACAATAAAATGAGGTTTTGTCCTAATTCTATAGGAATTAACTATTTGTTTTATTTGAAGAAGAAAATAAAGAAGCTTGTAGATTACAATATTTATTCTTCACACCAATGTACAAACCATCACCAGTTACTATCAGCAAACTTTAGAAATTTTAGATTTTTTCCCACTCTGTTAGGTATCTGAAAGCAAATCTCCAACTTTACATGCATGTAGAGAAAGCAATGAACCAACATGGGCAACCATTAGGTATTCAATTCCTGAGACCTTTAGATTTTGTGAAAAAATATCATCACCGCCTTTTGCATAGAGGTAATTAAGTTTTTCAGTCAATGAATGTAAGATAAACTACATATTGATATGAATTGTGACGTTCCTTGTGAGTTATTTTGGCCATGGAAAAGAGTAAATTTAGGCTCAAATGAATGCTCTATGTCACTAATTTTCTTATCTGCTTGCAAGAAACAGTATTTATTCAAAGGAGGTAAAGAACAGGTCTAGCTGGGGGTTCTGAAGCTCTTATTACTAATTAAATAATTGAGCTCAAGATATCTGTCAAATTAGAAAAACAAAGACAGACAACCAATAAGAAAATATGAGATAACTAAAAGTTGAATTACAAGGGAGTTGTTTGGGTTTTTGCAGAGGACTACACAGGGAAGCTTCATAGTAAAGTCTAATCTTTATAATATTTTCAAAACATGAAAATGTTTTGGTTTTATGCCAACTCTTTTGATACCTTGTTCCTTGATAAAACCATAACTACTTTCAGTAACAGCAAGTGTTTGGCCTCTGCACATTGGTTTTTTGACCCTTTGTGGTGGCCTGCTTTTAACTTATAACCATGATGCTTCAAAGAAGCATATCAGTTCTCCTGTATTTGGGGAAGAATCTTGATGAGAGTGAAGTTTCATCACTTCTCCCTGAGGATCTGGCTTATTTTCCAAAATGTAAGCTATAATGCTTCACATGCTGTCCCTTGCAGGACCTTTTCTAAGCAAAATGTGAAGATTTGCAGACTGAAAACTATTTCCTACCTTTTGAAATTGCAGTGCGGAAGATATGAAAATTATTTCAGTTGTCACAGACAGCATATAGAGAGATTCTCTGTGCCAGTTGTAGACTCAGATTTGTGAGAAGGTGAGCAATTGGTGCTTACTTTTTTCAGTCTGCTCTGGAACTAATGGTCAGCATGGGTTTATGTGCTACATGAGAGAACTGACACTTACCAGGGTAACTATAGCATCTTATTTTATTACTTAATACCTACAACTTGCAATTTCCATCTTCTTCTTTTTTTTTTTTCCAAAAGAGCATCCCTGAACAACGTTATCAATAGAGGAATGATCTCTCTTTCTGATTCTTATCTGGGAGGAGTTAATTTTTTTCCTCTCCCCCCCATATAATTTTGTCAATGAGCCATTAAAATGACATGCAATAGATTGAAGTGAGAAGTGCTCTAAATTCTGTATTTCTAGTACAGCACAACTGTCTGGGACATATGAGCTTGATTTCACATCCAAATTCTTCATAAATAGATAGAAGCATATTTGCACACTGAAACCTGGTTATTACTTTTGTTTTAAGGTAAACAAAACTTTGCTTTACATAGAGAGGTTGTTACATGTATTTGTTTTTTATACATAAATATCAGTTCCTGTGAATACAAATCACAGGATGCTGTTTTATGTTATTATCAGGCTCATTCTTACTGCATTGTCCCCTAACATCCAAATTTTGAATATCTTTCTCTGCTGAGAATGTATATACTGGTAGTGCAAACCATACACTACCAGGTTTCCATATGTATACAGCAGTATACATTGCACATGGAATTACAGGTTTTGGAATTTAGTAAGAGCATAATGAAATTACAGGAAATATTAAATGAAAAACTAGTCTTTTCAGAACCGTATCATGCCCACAATATATTATATTTTTAGGAGGAGAATGGTGATTTGAGTATGAAAATACATAATGGTGCAAAATTTTTAAGAATTCTGGCAGTGAAAAGGGTATGAATAAAACAGATAATACCAAATTTAGCAATAACACATAGTTTTTGGCAAAAAACTGGAGCAAAGAAAGCAAGAGTACCTTTAAGAATATTTATCACTTCTGTCTTGTTTTTCATTACAAGGCCTCAAAGAGCTTTATAAACATCAATTAAATCGCACTTGTCTCCTCATCTACTTCAAATGAGTAAACTGAAGTTCAGGGAGATTAAAGGGCTTCTCTATTATAAAATAGTAAATCAGTGGAAGAGCTGAAAACAGAATTTGAGGCTTGGATGAGACGACCGTATTATGGAAAATATAATATAACAAAAAAGTCTTAAATATAATGGAGATTGGTTGTTATAGAAATATAATTGGATCTAATGTAGTGAAAACTGCATTTATATTCTAGTAGAAACAAAATTTAGCATTGAGATGGAAGTATTCAAATCACATTTGGGACTGTTTTTCAGTAAAAACATGCCTGTTTGTGGGTGAAAATAGATTCTTAGATTCCTAAATAGGAAATTGTTTGTACATCAAAGAATGAGTGAGAATTTATGAGTTTATATACGAGTATCTATGTATATGTATACCAATATGTTTACTTTTATGTATACATATAGGCAATAAAATCACAGGGAATAAAATGTAGGAGGAATAGTGGGACTGAATATGTTATGAGACCATGATAATTTTCATTCAAAACTACACAATATAAAACAAAAAAATTTAATCCAGTTCTAATCCTAACTATGAACACAGAGACAGAAACCAATGTTACATTATTAACTGAAAACTTACTTCAGTTTTGAGACACATGAGCAGTTCTTTTGTAATATCTATGATTTCTTTTTTAGAATGAGCATTATTTATGCAAGTAATGGCAAGTAATGGTCAAAGTTAAGACAATGAGATATATTTAGGATGTTTATTGTTTCTATACTGACAACAGTAAGATCCACTGAAACATTTGGTGCATTTAAAGATTTCAGCACTTCTAAAGTTTCATTACGGTTTTGTTCTTGGAGATTTATTTGACTGTATTATATCTGGCACTAGCTGGTGAGCAACTAACAACATAACACAGTGGTGACTGCATGATGCTGTCTCTGTTCTCACTGTGAGCTGGGCAAAGATTCCTATTTTATATATCCTTAACAATTTGTTCTAGCAGTGGAAAAAAAAATCTTCTGAACTTGTCACATACTGGCAACTACAAAAGTAGTATTCATCCAGGAATGTTTCTGTCTTGTTAGTTTTGGAAAGTTATCTGTGAAGCTGGATGTGTAAAGCAGACGTCTCGGTGACTGTGTGGGTTTATCTCATCAAGGCCTCCCAGAGCCAGCTCAGCACCCAAGTGTCACTGGCCTTAGCTGCAGATACCGGGTAAGGATCTCAGTGTATTACACTGCAATCTCCCTTACACCTTGTCATTTCTATCTTTCACACGTTTTGCTTGTTTCATAGCTCAGTGAAATTCCAGCTTTCCAGGCAACTGCCAGCTGCAGCTGCAATGTGGCTGGCACCTTCTCCCTGATCCCACTGCACTCGGTGAAAAGTTTCTCACTGATTTCATCAATAACTGGACTCAGAGTTTTGTGTGGAAAAAAGCTCCTTCGAGACTGTAATCTGTAACACTCCAAGTAAATTCCTCTGCAATATTCTTGGCCAGATAGCAAGCTTAAAATCAAATTCCTGCTTGCCAAACCAAACAGCTGAACCCAGGCCATTTCTGATCCACCTGCAAAACTCAGCAAAAGTCAGTAAGATTGCATTGTTAGTAGAGGACAACTAACAGATATGTTGTTTTTTTTCATTTTGTTTTTCTTTACAGTTGGTTGCAAGTCTTTTCCTATTTAATCAATATTACTATAGCTGATTTGATAATATCCAGAGGAAAAGGTTGGATTATTTGGGATTCTCAGGTGAGCTTTTTTCTACATGAGCTGGAAAATATATTTATATGTACACATATATAACACTTCTATGACAGTTCTTCTATTTGCAAAGAACAGGGAGGTAATTTCATAAGAAAGTATTGGAAATTCTCATTTTGAAATTTACTATTTCTTTTGTTCATATCTAACCCTAAACCAGCTGCAAGCTTAGACATGCCACCTGGAGTTTATCTATAGCTAGGAGAAAGAAAAGCAATTAATCTAATTCTAAAACAAGCAAGTCAGGTAAGAGGAATGACTCACTTTCTAATGAACCTTGTCTCTCTGCATTAATTATAGTATCTAAAAAATTAATTTAGGTTAGACATATATATTCTCTGTCCCACTATTAATTTCTTCTTCAAAAGTTAAATAAGACTTATTTTAAAGGCAATCCATGATTGCATAAATTTATGCATATGACTAAAATTTACATGTCATAAAATAAATAATACAAAATCACATATATAGCTGTGCAAATTCACATAAGTTCTCTTATGCATAGATTTTTACACATATTACTACCATAACTCCTGTCTCTTTATACATGCAATCAGGTTCCTTAGATGTCTTTTTAAAGCCAGTCATTTTGTTTCCTTAAATATCACTACATAACCTAGTCACATCTCTCTGTAGCCTCCAAGACATTTCACGAAGAATTACACCAGTAATTAAGAAATAGTGTAGCCAGTCTAAATCTGTCTCTTTTCTATTTGATCTTCCTTAAAAAAAAACCAACAAAACCAACCCAAACCATTACATTTAACACATTTGTTTGCCTGTAACTGCATTGTATTATAAACCAAAATCTTAGAAATATTTCCTTTCAAATATCCATATTTAGTACATTTAAAAAAATAAGTAGTTGCTTTTTAAATAGTGATTTTAATCCCTAAAATGTAATTTTGATGACACCTGTGCTTTAAAACAGCCATAATGTTTTAAAATTAATCTTCTTTTGAAAAAATTCTCACGAGACTGGAAGAAACAGCTTATTATTAGTAGAAAGACAGAGGGACAGTAAATGCACTGTAAGATTGGAGTCATCTTTATTTTCAAATTTATGTTAATTTTGCAGCAGAGAAATATTATTCAATTGAAAATTAATTCATTCAGTTACGTATCTGAGTTAGATTTTGATCTGACAAACCAGAGGTGATGAGACAGTACAGAACCTCCTATAAATGTATTTAGATTCAGAGTCTTACATCCTTTTTGGCTTGCATTTCTCCTCCAGATAAATGCTAACCTTTTAAGAGATTGTTATCATTACCAGTAATTGTTAACAATAATATTGTTAGTACTAATTAGCAAAAATGCTGCTACACACGGAGAAAAAATAGGCATAGATAAAAATACAGAGGAGGTGCTTGTTAGGAAACTGATCAAACAAGCTTAATTATGACCCCCAGATAGAGGGACTGCCATTAAGCCATTAAATTATCACAGATAAGACAGACGCTCAGGCACTGTCTGATGATAAATCACAACTAAAAACGGCAAGGAAATCAGAGCTTGAACTGCTAATCCTTCTGAGGTTTGCGATGAGCACCAGTTCCCCCGCTGTTTTGCATCTATTTATATTGCACTTCGAACCCCCAAATGGCCTCTGCTTATCTGCAGCTCTAGATAATTTATGCCTATTGGTGTGTCACCTCACAGCAGAGGCTGTTATCAGGAAAGAGGACTTCAGGAAATCTGATCCCTTGAAATGCTAATCCTCTGGGGATTACTGCACATAAACGAGCTTTCTGCCATGATTCACTTTTGTTTATTAGTAACAGAGATTAGCACTTTAGGCTTGCCATTTCAGACAACTGCTTAGTTTGGGAATAAAGTGATCACTTAATATACAGGATCTTCACATATGAAGTTGCCCTGAGTCTAGCAGTCAAAGGAAAGACAGTAATTTTTGTTTACATGCCATGTCTTAAAAAGATTTGTAAATATTTTTTAGCGCATGAAAGGCTGATCTTAAATGCCTCATTCCATAGACCCCAATCCAGAAAAGCACCTACCTACAATTCTGTGCACTCATAAGCATGCAGGCCATCATATAGTAACTTTGATAGGATATTCTTGTTCTTATATTCTAGCTGCACTTAAGCACTTTGCTGGATCACATCCCAGCAATGAGATGTTCTCTGGTTCCATTTAGCTATGATGGATACACTCCCTGCTGAAATGGTTAACAATGAGAAAGGATATGTGAGCAGGAATTTTATTAAAATACTTTTCCCCTATCTTAATGCTGTTGAACCGCTAAGAAATCTTATCTTTCAGCATCTGGTAGGGTTAATTTTGTTGGTAGCTAAATGCCATGGTTTTTAGTGCTACAGACTATTCCTATATGAATAACTCCCAAAACCATCAAATCCAAACATGCCTATTAGTGTGGTATAATGAAAGCTTGAACAGTAAGGCATATAATTCTGCAGAAAATACATGGACTAAACACATAGCTGCTAAGAGTTTTCAATTTCCTCTTTTGTTGCTACACTTAGGTTCAATAGTCAGACTGGATGAGATCACACCAAGCGACATGACTGATTACCAATCAGCCAAGCACACTGGTGGTAGCTGCTGGTGGCAGCTACTGAGACACACTACTGTGTGTCAAGAGATAAGGAGATACAGGAAATTAAGTTGACCTTGAGATTTCATTACATTTAACGTCATCTAATGCCACTTGATATTTTTAAATCCTGGTTATATTCACCTCACCAACTCCATTCCATCTGGTAATTATATTACAAAAAAAGAAGTTTCAGAACTTGTGTGTTGTTTTTTTTCTCCAGGGGAATACTTTGCTATAAAACGCATATGAGAGCAGTCTGGAGGGAATGAAGTGGTGAAACTAGTGCCTGCTATTTTCAAGGGTGACAAAGGGACTATTTCATTACTTTAAAGCACATATTGTATTGTTTTGAGGCTATTTCTTATGTCCCTTGTGGGAATGCAGTTAGCAGTTGTGTTAACCTTCTCAAAAGCATGGAAGTGAAGAGGTGGAAAATAAAGCCATCACCAAAATAAAAGCAAAAGATGGACTCAAAAAGGCAACTAAAAGTGCAGATTACATCTCTCAGTGTTTGTTTTTGTTGGATTTTATAAAATTACACCTTTATACACAGGAAGGTTTCTGTGAAATTCTGATTCAGATATTGCACAAAGGCAAAAATTTGCTTAAATCGCTTTATTCTTAACATATCTCTAGTTTCTGAGAAAAGAAACAGATAAGACCTTTTGACAGGCTTCTCCACATCTATTTGTGAATATGTGCATGAATATCTGTGTGCATCCATGGGTAGATAGATAAAATTTCTGGTAAACTTAGAGACAAAGCTTTTAAGCTTTTGCCCAAGAATTTTGCCTGGTTGTACATAAGGAATTATGCACATCTCTGGTGATAATTAAAATGTGATTACACAAATATCCAAATCCTTCATTTTCTATTCACTGTCAAAATGAATGTACAGTTTTCATAACTGTACAGCTGAAATATAATTCTGGATGGACTAATGTGACAATTTCTATGTTTTTATTTGGCTGAGATGAATAATATTAATATGTTTAACTAGCTTTAAACTTAATTTGAATCATCTGCAAAAGCCAGAGCTTACAATTTTCAGTGAGTCTTGCCTACATTTTCTATAAGTTAGAAGCCAAAGTTATAAGTCATGTTTTCAACATACATTAGAAAACATTAAAGCATGAGTTTTCAGCAAGAAAATGCTCCATATATTTTTACCTATTAATTGGCAAATTCTTGACAATATAAATAATAGGAACTTTATAATAGAAAAACTCTATATCTTGAACAGCCTCAAGAAATTTGTGCTAGATCTACTAACCAAGACCTACTACAGTGGTGTTTGAAATATTCTTGTCCAAATTGGTATTAATTATTGTTGACAACAATGCATTTTCTAAGTTTCACTTAGCTGAAATATTTAATGAAGCATATAACCAACTCCTTGTATTTATTAGAAAATCTGCCTCAAAACTGACCATCTCAATTTGTTTTCCTTGATACTTCAGCTTTGATTAGACTTGCTGTCCACTGGTTAAAAGTTGTAATATTAACATTGAGAGAATTCCCTGGCTATTCATCTACACCAATGTGTGCAGCATGAGCAACAAACAGGAGCTGGAAGTCATGGTGCAGCAGGAAAACTATGACATAATTGATATTGCAGAAATATGGCAGCAAGACCCAGACAACTGGAGTGCTGCAATGGATGGCAAAAAACTCTTCCAGAGGGATAGATAAGGATGGGAGTGTTTTGATCCCCTAGAATTTAATGATGATGATGTTAGGATTGAGTGTTTATGAGTAAGGATTGGAAGAAAGGCCAGCAAGGAATATGTCATGGTAATCTCTTAGAAACCACCCAGCCAGGATGAAGAGGTGGATGAAATATTCTGCAAGCAGCTAGGAGAAGTCTTACATGGCTTTTGTTCTCATGAGATCACCAGATGTCTGCTGGTACCACAACACAAGAGAGAAGATAATCTATGAGGTTACTGGAGTGTGTGTAAGATATTTTCCTGACAACTTCTGAAGGACCCAAAAAGCGTCCTCTTGGACCTCTTTGTGAACAGAGAAGGATTTTAGGGTGACGTAATGGTCAGATGGCTTCTTGGTCACAGCCATCATGATATATTAGAGTTTGCAATTCTTGGAGAAGTAAGAAGTGGGATCAGCAGGGCTTGGCTTTCTGGAGGGCAGATTTTAGCCTTCTTAGGAGTCTAGCTAACCAAGACCCTTTGGAGACAGTCCTGAAGAAGAAAGAAATCCAGGAAGGTTGGACGCACTTTAAGAGGGAAATCTTAAAAGTACAGGAGCAGGCTGCTGCCACCTGCCATAAGTTTTGGAGGTGAGAAAGAAGACCACCCTGGTTTAAGAGAGCTTTGAGCAGAAGTCAGGGAAGACAGTTTATGACCTTTAGAAGTAGGGCCAGGCCATTCAGGAAGACTACAAGGATGTCATGAGGTTATGCAGGAGGAAAACTTCAAGGGTTGAAGCCCAGCTAGAACTTAATCTGGCTACTGCCTTAAAAGATAATATAAAATGTATCTATAAACACATCAGCAGCAAAAAGGAGGATGTGAAGAATTCCCATCCTTTAATGGATGCAAGTGGGAATATTGCAACAAAGGATGAGGAAAAGTCAGATGTAGTGCCTCACTCTTTAATAATAATAGTAATTGTTAAGACACTGGGGGGTAACCAGCCCTCTGAGCTGAAAGAAAGGGATGGGGAGCAGAATGAAGCCCGCATTCCTCAATGGGGAAATGTTCAGTGACCTGCTACAACACTTGGTGAACACTAGTGTTATAGAGCCTGGATGGGATCCACTTGAGGGTACAGAGTGAGCATGTAGAAGAGCTCACTAAGCCATTTTCCATCATTTTCCAACAGTCCTGCCTCACCAGGTGAGTCCCCAGTGGCTGCAGATTAGCAAATGGGACGCCCATCTAGAAGAAGGGCTGACCCCAGTGCTGGGGAAGGTGTTGGAGCAGATCGAGTGAGATCACATGGCACGGGCAAGACAACCAACAGATCAGGCCTGGCCAGCAGGGGTTTACGAAGGGCAGGTCTAGCTTGACCAAGCTGATTGCCTCCTATGACAGGGTGACCAGTTTAGTGGGTGAGGGAAAGGCTGTGGATGGTATCTACTCAGACTTTAGCAAAGCCTCTGACACAATTTCCCATAGGATTCTCTTGGGGCAAATGGATGCTCATGGTTTGTGTGGATGGTGTTTGCAGAGTTAAAACTGCCTGGATGGCTGGCCAGAAAGTGGTGGTGACTGGAGTTAAATTCCACTGGCAGAGAGTTACTGGTGGCATTCCCTAGGGGCCAGTGTTGGGGCCAGTTCTGTTTAATCTTTATCAATGATCTCAATGAGGAAATTGAGTACACCCTCAGTCACTTTGAAAATATCACAAAGCTGGGCACGATTGTTGATCTGCTGGAGGGTAGGAAGGATCTACAGAGGGATCTGGACAGAGTGGATCAATTGGCCAAGACAAACTGTATGAAGTTCAACAGGGCAAAGTGCTGGGTCCTGCATTTCAGTCACAACAAAGCCATGCAGCAGCTGCAGGCTGGGGCAGAGTGTCAGGCAAGGTGCGCAGCAGAAAAGGACAGGAGGGTGCTGGTCTGGTCATGAGCCAGACGTGTGCCCAGGTGACCAAGAAGGCCAATGGCATCCTAGCTTTTACCAAAAGCAGTGTGGCCAGCAGGACTACAGCAGTGATTGTTCCCCAGGACCTGGCACCTGCGACACCTTGAGTAGTGTCCAGTTCTGGGTGCCTCAGCACAAGTACATGGAGGAGCTGAAGTGGACCCAGAGAAAGGCAACAAAGCTGGTGAGGAGTTGAGAGAAAATTCTAATGAGGAGCAGCTGAGGGAGCTGGGGTTGTTTAGTCTGGGGAAAAGGAGGCTCAGGAGGACCTTATTGCTGTCTACAACTACCTGGAAAAATGTTGTAGTGACAAGAGGCTGGTCTCTTCTCGCAGGTAACAAATGATGGGACAAGATGAAATGGCTTCTAGTTGTGCCAGAGGTGATTTAGGTTGGGTACTGGGAAAAATTTCTTCATGGAAAAGGTTCTCAAGCATTTGAAAAGGCTTCCTTAGTGAAGCGGTAGAATCATTATCCCTGGAGGTATTAAGAGTTGTATTGACATAGTACTTAAGTATATAATCTAGTGGTGGACTTGGCAGTACTAGGTTAAGGGTTTGACTCAATCTAACCCTTTTCCAAACTAAATGATTCTCATTCTATGATTCTTTTCTGTGAAAGTGCAAACATATGTGTACGTACTTATAAGAAAGAACTCAAGTATAAAATAAATCAAGGCCCTAAAATGTCAAAGAAAATTCACTAACTTGGGCTTTTCCTTTTATTTTTAAAGTTTCCTTTTATATTTTTTAGTTTGTAATAAATTGAGAAGTCCAGTATTTCATAGGTTTGGAAATCAGTACTTTCAAAATTTAGAGTCCCATAAATGGCTTCAAATTGAGATCCCAAACTTTTGGAAACCTTAAAGCAAAGGTATGTTACAGGAAGTGTTTTTCTTTAAGAGAATTAGAAGAGGTTTTTGTTTTTTTCTGAAGAATCAGTCAGTCATTTCTCACTTCCTAAATCTGGGTTTTGGAATAGAAAAAGAGATTGAAACAGGTCTTTCAGTACTGTAAGTATAGTGCACAGTCAAAACGCAACTAAAAAGATATTTTTCATGAGTAAGCCTGTGACCAACCACCAATGAAGTCTTCAATCGTGTATTACGATACATGAAAGAAAAGAGCTAGAAAAGGCTGGTGACATGGGCTGTGAACAAGGAAGGGGAATTTTTTTGGACCTGGTGTGAACACAGTCTCAGAACTGACACAACGTAGATGTTTTTGGACAAGTTTGAAAACAGAGCCTTCTACAGGTTCCTTCATGTCTCTAAGCGTATGAAGCCTAGAAAATACTTTACTGTTATTTGGTGTCAGTGCATAAAAATCCACTTTCCTTGCCATTATATACAAAAAAGGTTGTGCCTGCCTAGTACACACCAGGAATGACAGGCTGACCTGGGATTTGTTATTATTTTTTCCTTCATCCCAAATTTCTGTTCATTATCTTTTATTTTATTGCTACCTGACATTCTTACTCAATTAATAACTGTCAATTAAAACATAGAACACATTAACATTAATATCAGCTAAACAAAAAGTGCTGCAGCACTGGAGAGACTGTGACAACATATAAATCTAACAAACTGAGAAAGTAAGAAAATAACTACAAATGTGTGAACTTGCCTGTATTAATATAGATAGATACATAAATATAGATGACAGGAATAAAGATAGCAGTCATTCAGAGCTTGTTCTTTATAAAAAAAATCACAGGGCAGATTGATTTGATAGTTTGTGGAGTCTCTTAATTTTTGGCTTATTAGTTCTCAAAGTTCTTCTGATTCTAAGGAAGATTTACAGGCACCTCAGATGTAACAAAACAGATGGAAATATATCACCCCAAACCTCTGGCAGCTGGTTCACTTTTGTCACTAGACAGATTAGTATAGCTATATATTTTGATAGAATTAATCTTATAACTACAGAAAAATAACTGTGGTGTGTTTCTTTGTTAGTTTGATGTTTTGTGTTTTTTTGGTGGTGGTTTTTTTTGGTTTGAGGTTTTTAAAGTTTTTTTTAATATGGGCAAGTGGAGATAAAAATAAATAAATAAATAAGCTCTCAGTTCTTTCTCTCATGTTCAACATACAACTCAGCTTGAGAAACACTGAATGTCAGTTATGGTTCACTTATGTTGCTCACTCTTTTCCCCCACTATGTAAGATTTTTGGTATGTTATGTATACTTATAGGGTCTACTCACCTGTCTACATTTACAAACTCTCAGTATTCACATGGTAACATGAGTCATGGCACAACACTTGTGTAGACCGAGCATCGGTTTTGGAGAATTGCAAGAATGTCATTTGAGTGAAGGTAAGTCATGGCTTATATAGAGTGAGTCCTTTCTACACAAGCAAGTTTAACAGGTCTGCAAAGCTGGGATTCAAATTCTTGTCACTGCTTTCACTGGTGTTGTAACTTAGTCCCCAGCTATAGACTTGAACTAAAACAGAAGTGGCTAAACACAGCTTTGAGCGCTCATGCTGACATGGTAGTTCCCCAAAGTCCACTCAGTTGTTGCCTAACCCTGAAAGTTCAACATTCACTGGGCTAGAGAGAAAGAGGGATTGTGACCTCAGCATTGTAGTTTAGTTCTAGAGCTCACTGCAGGAAATAGTGTGATCAACAAGAGAAACAGCTGTGGGAGAGGCGCTGAAAGTCTTACCTCACAACACCTTACAGTCTCATGAGTTAGGCAGTGTTGAAAATATACCAATATCAGTACACCACTCCCTGGTTTAATTTACCCTGTCTGGATGCTTCTCCTGTTCACTCAGACTGTTCCCTGCTCAGTATGAAACAGCTGGTGGAGGTTGTTGCTTAACACTCAGATTTTCTCTTTTAGTGTAGAAGGATATGACTAATCTGGGTTTACACCTTTTGCAAAGAGACAGGACATCTAAGAGGCTAACGACATTCCACAATGCAGTTTATGGGTCTAACTCTTAGCAATTTTTCATTCTGAAGGTTGTATAACCACTCTGTCAGAACCAGAAGGCATTAAGAAGGTCTAAAATCTACTTTTAAGGTTTCCAGTTAATAAAACATAAACGACAATAGTTTGAAGTCCTCCCTCCCCCAACCTTAAAAACACAGAAGTGAGTTATAAAAATTGGACACTTAAGTGTATGCAAGGATTCCTGGACTGAAGCATGAAATAAAACAAAGAATTTAAGCAAAAGTACTTTTATTAGTATTAAAGGGAAATGTGATATCTAAGAATTGTCAGATGATTAAGTTTGATACAAAATGTTTTTTATAAGTTAAATCAGTAAGGAACTGCCTGGAAAGAACTGCAAAATGATTTCACAATTTTCAACGCCCTTGTCTGTGAAGGAGTGATGAAATCTGATAAAACAGAAAGAACTGAATGGGGGGTAAGTAAGTCTAACTACACACACACAGGCAGGGACTACAAATTAACTATTGCTTGAGAAGAAAAAAGTAAGGAATTAACATCAGACATCTCTCTGAAAACATCAAGTCAAGCACCCAGTATCAAGTAAAAATATGCAACAGGATATTTTGATGATTAAGAAAAAAACTGTAAACAAAATAGAAAACATATATATATATATATATATATCACCGTATAAATACACTGTATCGCTATATCACTGTATAAATACATCATACACTCTTATGCTGAATAATTCATGCAGCCCTGGTCACTCTACTTCAAGAGAAAGAAGGGCAAGACAGGGAGAGAAGATTGACAGAAGAAGGAAGTAAATTCACAGAATATAGGACAAATTCAGACCAATCATAGTGCACCGCCCTGATCAGGGAAGCATTTGAACTGTACATATTGGATGTAGAGCCCTGAAGATGTCTGGAAGTCAACAGCTGAAGGTGTCCCTAATCTGTAGGTTTCAGTGGAGGCCTTATAACAGGACTGTACCCCTACCAAGGCACACAGCCAGGTACACATGGCTATGTGGGCTTGTGGCTTGAGTCGGTGCAGCTATTCTTACTTTATGCACAACCAAGGGTCTTCTTGAAAAAGCTGACAGCCAACATCAGGGAAGGATGGTGAGGAGAAGTACAGGCAAGGTGAGAAAGAAATACATAGGCAAAATAACCATGCTGTCCTTCAGTCTCAGGATACATTATAATAGTTTGGGGTTTTTTTCCAATCTTTTTCCTGTAACACCCCGTGGCTACTGAGGTAGCTGGTATTAAATCCCTTCCCGAATTATCCATCCAGTTCAGCATCTGAACCAAGAAGGTAGGTCAAACTGCATTTCCCAGAGGTTACGCCACGTTTCCCAGTGGAATTTTTTTTTTATTATTTTTTTGGTAGCAGAGGGTGGTAAGGTGCCACACAGCTGAATCCTCTCTCAGCACCAAAAGCTAGGTATGGATAACCTCCATATCTGCTATCATGTCAGAAGCAGTGGAAAAATTATGCAAAATCTGGATCTTGGCTAAATAAAATTCGTAGAAGTATTACCTGTGTTTTAATATTGCTTTATGTTGTGTCTCTTATTGCAAAAAGTGGCATGCAACTGAGTTAATGTAGTTCTTCCAAATATGTAAAAATGATATGTAAAAACTCTGAATTATGGGGTGATACTATGAGATTACTTTGCAGTCCCATTTTTTTAATGATAGGTGGATTCTTATAAAACTTTGAGCTACATTTAATTGAAGAATAATTTAGGCAGGGAAGATTTTGGCAAATTGACACCATGGCTATAGGATTTAAATCCTGTATTATTTCAGTAACCGTGGAGAGAAATTACTGAGGTGGGAATCATTCTTGAGCACTGAGTTTACTGTCTATACCTCATATGTCCTTTAGTAGCCAAAGTTTTTACACTGACAGAGAAGGTCTTGTAAACCTCATGGCTAAAATGGTACCCTGAGATGACAAAAGCTTAATTAACTTAAGCAAAGTTCAAATTGAAGAAAATTAAAAGAAAGTGCTTGGCCATTGCTGGCATTTGAGGACCCGGTAAGCCACCATTTACCAAAATCTTCAAGCAAATGACAGACAAATCCAACCAGTTAAGGATTTTTGGTAATATCTCAGCTATGACTTTCAGTTGCTTCCTCCTCACTCAGGCAAATTATTTTAATCTTATCCAGAGTCACAAGATTTTCTTAAACAAGGCCATTGTCTCCATGAGACAATACTCAGATCATTCCACTGGCAGAAGAAACTAAAAATGGGTGTCATATTGATAAGGTGTCACAACGACCAACTTGATATCACTCTGTTGTACATTCAAGATGAATGAGTCATGAAAAGCTGTGTTACCCTGAAGGAGAAGAAAAATTTACCCAGTTCTGTCCTCTAAAATTTACAAACAAATTATAATGCGCAAGTACTTATAATAGCCTAAACATCAATACTTTGCAGTCAGAAGTACCAAGTGAAAAGTGTCTATATATGCCAAGGTAATAGAATATTTCATTAATAGCTGTAGTCTCTCAACTGTCATACCAGTACATCTGCTAAGCTATAACTATGTTCACAAACAGTTTCACTGGAGACAGAAAGATCTGAGCCTTTCCAGCATGCTTTCTGATAAACCTTTCCAGGCAAAATGGAAGAGATTTGAGGAGGATTTAAGTGCAGACATAGTCGGCATCAAAAAAGTGACTTCCTGTATGTAGATCTAGTTAAAAATTCTTAAAGTAGTTGGAAAAATGCCTTTTCTCAGGGAGACATAGACACTGGTTTTGCTCTTCACAGACTAATCATTAGACACGTCTGATCACAGAAGCAGAGGAGAAGGAAGTGAGGAAGAGATTAGACTGGCCACTTTTCAAACTTTCTTACTCCTGAAGATTTCTCACCTTGGAAATCAGAGTATTTTAAAATGTCTGACAGACCAAACATGGTTACCTTCTAAAAATACCAATTTTCTAAAAAAAAATTTAAAAAACAGAAACAGAAAAACCAGTCTTATGCAGTTAAAATATTTCCCAATTTTATCAGAAAATTCATGAGAAGCTATAAAATCTATTTTTTTCACAAAGGGCAAAATCTCCCTTATATTTTTCTGCAATACTGAAATTATTATTTTCAGCATTAAAAAAAAACTGTTAAAATATTCTTCTTTCCTGTTTCCATTTCACTGTGAATGGCATAATTTCTGTTTCTTTCTGTTCTAGAATGAAAGGACATTTTAAAATGTCCCAGATTGGCTGGCATATTATAATTTTGCTGAGTATTTCTCAACAAAGCCTATTTGTAAGCAGAGGCAAAGATTCATCTGCAGGAGTATGCCTAACAGAATACCCTCTGCCTCTTGCTACCAGGAGCAGTATCAGTAGGAGTAAATCTGTATCATCCCAGCTTAAACTTCTTCCCCAGAAGGATCTTTGAAAAGTTTTTTTAGCTTCTCCTTCTCCTTTGCTCTTCTATATACATATTTTATGTATAAGAGGGGAGCTAGAAAGAAGATGGGGAAGCAGGGTTATTGTTAGCGTGAGGAGCTTCCAGGG
Organism: Anthoscopus minutus; assembly: GCA_013399455.1. Lineage (NCBI taxonomy): Eukaryota > Metazoa > Chordata > Aves > Passeriformes > Paridae > Anthoscopus > Anthoscopus minutus. The sequence goes on from VWYI01044284.1 coordinate 17,317, forward strand.
CAGGCTTCCAGGGCAGCTTTGCTGGATCTTCTCTCCCTAGCAGCATCGCCATGTCCTGCTTCGCCATCCTCCTGAAATCATCATGCTCTTCAGATGTGGTCTTTCATTCTTGTCATTAGTCATAATCCTCAGTTTGTCAGATGTGTGTTCTGGCCTCTCCCATACACCTCTGTTTACTCTTCCTCCTGTTGCCAGTCTGTTCCTCCCTTCTTCTCCACTCCTTTTCATGCTTCTTTTCTACATTTCCATTCTCTAATCCCAACTACAGTCCTTATGGGCTTTAAAAAAATGCCTCATAGCGTTCACTGTGCCTCCAAACCAATCTCATGATCTTATGGTTATAACTCTTGTTTTGCTTCCCCTTTCTGCTTCCTTTGTCTCCTGCCATTATGCCATTTCTATTCAGGCTGTCATCTCTTCTGGAAAGGGATTTTTCTTGTTCTCTGTTTTGCAAAGCACCTGGCATGTTTTTGATTCTGTCAAACAAATAATAACAACAGATATGAAATTTGCAGTGCAGCAGAATCCTGATATAAGGAAGTAATAGAGGCAAATTACACTATCATTTTCATTGCCATGTATACACCACTATTTGACAAAAATTCTCATTGACTGGCTAGGTAAACATCAATAAACTCAAAAATTCCCAAGCAAACAGCTCTAACATGAAGGAAATGTAGTTGTGTTTCACGCTGGATCTCAATGAGTCACAGGGTTATACTTGACGATTTCAGTATTGGAAACAAAGAAAATAAATGAATGAGGTGCAGTTTTTCAGATGGGGATTAGGGTATAAAATTAAGTACTGGGAGAAGATGTAAATAACTGTTTAAAACAGAGAAGTAGGACAAGGGTGCAATGGGTGTGTTCAATTTAACTCTGCTTAATTAAAAAAATCTGCACAAGGTTGATAGATTCTAGCATGTAAGCTAACAAAAGTAGACTCTCCCTTAACCAGATATTATCAGAAGCTCTTATTCTGGCTGAAGAATCTTAGAAAACATTTTAACTGACTCATCTCAGTCATTATATGATATTAGACACCTGAAGACAATGTTTATATTTCTTGCGCTGCTAAAAAAGCCCCCACAAAACAAAGCCAGAATTTAAAAAAGAAAAGGAAAGAATAAGATGTGGATTTTACTGTACATTTGCTGACAGACAAGTCATATGGAATCTCTAAACAATATAGATTTAGTACTAATGGTTATAGGCCAGGACTGAATGGAAATTATTTTACATATGGCTAGAAATCTCTTAACTAAATTATTTGAAAATTCCCTGGGAGAAAAGCAATTTGTTGTAGACATTGAGACAAGCCAATGTAAGACTAAGATTAAAGAAAAATAAACCAGCAGAGGAATGTCCCCCTGCTATACCAACCAATATTCTTATAGCTGATTTCAAAGTAGTATCTGTCATTCCAGCATATGGATTAGATTATTTAACAGCGTGAATCAAAGGAAAGAGACTCATTCAAGAGAAGAGCGATATTAACACATCATTGCATGCCATACATCTCTGTCACCAAACTGGAAAAAATGGGAGCAGATGTTTTATGATAAACTGAGAAGAGGATCTGATATTATTAATAGACATAATATCTGAGGCTTAACAAACAAAAAGAAGAGCTAGAGGAAGCGATCTGATGGAAGGACAGAAAGTTTTCCTCTGTCTCTAGAAAAGTGTCTTAGGGACTAATTTTACATGAAGGGAAGGTATTAACTAAGCTAAATCTCATTTATATTAGGTTTTTTGCACCTGCCCTTTGAAGCCCTAATAATGCATGGAATGCATGAGAAAAGAATTCATCAAAAAGGCACTCTGAGGAGAAATCTTTTCAAAAAGGAAGGACTTTTATACTCTGATAGGTCCTTTTAGTATTCTGAAGACAACCAAGCCTTTGAAATAGTAAAAATGATTGACATGTGAATTTATTCAAAGCTAAAGGTAAATGGTAGATAAAAAATGGCACTTTGATGCATAGGTATTTAAAACCTCAAGTTATATTTGTATTGGCTCTCTCTCTCTCCTGATATTTTTTGGTTAGCACCAGAACCAAGGTCTCCAGATCAAGAGATTTATGAGACAGGGTACAGGGCTGCCCTGGACTGTGGCACAGCTCTACTCTAGGCTGCCACGAGTCCTCACTTCCCAAGTACCAGTTTCACCAGAGCAGAGCCCAGGTGCAGGCTAGAAAGTATGAAATATCAACAAATGGGAGATGAGGATCCCTGTGCAAAACAAGGCAAATCACTGAGATAATTTCCTTGCATCTCTATGAACCAGCTACTCATTATCATAATGGTTCATTTCTAGCTGCCGTGCTGTCCCATATCATTGCAGATTTTAATTAGACAGCCTATCTCCCTGGAAAGAGATGGAAACTCAAAATGGTTTGGAGAAACTGAAGGCCAGTCAAAGACAGTAGATAAAGCCTGAAGTGGTGAGAATAGGGCTTCAGTTCTTGTTTGCTACATCTGTATGGTTGGATTTAGTACTTATTTATTCAGTTGGTACATGCCAAGGCCATATCTGAAATCACTAATGAGAACAAATATACAAAAGCTACTATCCACACTGTAACTTCCAAATAAAGGAAACCTCATGAGAGCTAGCTCTCTGAGTGTCCTGGGTAAGCCATCATAGATCCCAACAGTAAATCAGGATGTGTCAGGGATTCACAGCTCCACACCTTCTCTGAAATTAGATGCCTAAATTCACCCTTTCAACAGGACATACATGTAAAGAAGGATCAAAGAGATGTGTTTTATCTAATAGCTGAAAAATATCAGAATGATATGGCAAAGTGTGGTGCCTAAACACTGAAATACTGGCTCTTCTGGGAAAAGAAGGCCACTCAATGTCTTCCAAGAAAAAAATCTCCATTTTACTCAGAACAACAGTCTCCTCATTCCCACAGAAATGTCATAAACAAGATTTTCAGAGAAAGAAGGATGTGATTTCTGAACAGGAAATGTGCATCAGGAAGGGAAGGGATTGTACAGAGAAGGAAGTAATTTAAGAGTTAATTTTGGACTAGGCTTACCCTAACCAACCTTTTTCCAGGCAAGCAGCTGCAGCCAAAGTGTCTGCCAACATGTGAATACCAATATATGAGTCTTGCCTTTCCCACACAGAGGTTGAAAGTATCATGTTGGTCTTTTTTAATACCTTCCCACAGCCCAATACTGTAGAGTCAATCTTTGTCTTTCTATGCCTTTCTCACCCAAGAGATATGTAATATTTCCACAAGTTACAGAAAAGTAGGCCATTCATCAAATCACAAAAAGATAAGGTGAGCCTTATGCATAAGGATGCCAGACAGGTATTAACATGTCCATCCATCAGCATCCTGAACCACGGATAGCCATGATTCAGCTATCAATAAGCTTGAGGGCAGTCAGTCTTCTGTCTTGTTCTAGCATTTATGTTAAAAACGGAGAGAGTGAGCCCAGTAACATCTGGATGTCATCTCTGTGAGATTATCTTGCTCCTTGCAACAAATGGCTTCTACCAACTTACATCATATTCATCTGCTTACTAATGCTCACTGACCTAGCTAACAAGGA
>VWYI01044285.1:0-221612 GCA_013399455.1 Anthoscopus minutus
GGAATCAGAGGCAGTATGGGAAGTGCCCAGTTCACACTTTTATATATCCTGCATATAATTTAGGAATGACTGCCACTGAGAGTACAGCTATGTTGGGTGATATTGAAACACAGCTGTGTTACTTATTGCATAACTATATTATTGTCTGTACTAATGTCTACATAACTATATTATAGAGAGTTCCTGTTGGAATACCTCTAATTTGTTAGCTAAGGCTTCCTGGAATTGTGGGGAGAAAAATATCTAGATTTTATTTATAACTATTCCACATAAAACACCTATTTCTTATAAGGTTTTTTTAGTGGTGTGTGTTTTCTGTTAATCTGTATTGGCTGTTTTTGCAGTTATCCTGTTTATTTTTGAGGATTATGCATTGGGGTGTAGAGTCAATGTCTCCTTTGCCTGAGCTAAATGCTGAAGACTGATTTTGAACTGAAAGAGATTTAGAATATAAAGAGAAATTAAATCAACTTTTAGAAAATATTTAAATATGTTCTGGAATATTTCACATGTAGTTATTATGCATTTTAAAAGATGATAATCAGAGTTAATTCTAGTAGGGAGAAAGAAGAGCATCTTAAAGAGTCTAAGAGCAATACTCCAAGGTGATACAGATTGAAAAATAATTCTGCTACAAGTCTGTGTCCAACATTTCTTATTTTGAAGCCAAGTTAAACCTCATTTAAGATAATTCCATTGGAAATAGGAGGCCAAAATGTCCTTTGGATTTTAGGCAACTTTTATGTATGAGAGAGAGTCTTAATCTCTGCTGTATTCTGTGGGAAAATGAATTGAGACCTTAAGATATTTTTGTAACTTTGCTGATCTAGTGCTTATATACAGTGTTATAGTGTATAGGTATGTCAGAGAATGGAAATCCCTTTAGCTTTTGCTGCTTTTTCCTATAATCTGTATTTGGAATCCATTTGTCAGGTTCATAGGGAGACTCAGCTCCTCTCTTGCCTGAAATAAATCAGTCTAATCTATTTTCCTCTCTTATTTTAAGTAGGAAATTATTCTTTTACTTAGAACCGAAAAAGGATTCTAATTCTTTGCACAGAAGTAATTTGCTGAGGAAGGATTTCCTTATCTTCCTGTCTATTTGCTTAAGCACAGAGATTGAAACAAGCACAATCCTGATCTGTTCTGAGCAGTTATTTGTTTTCCTTCATGCTTGCCTTGATACTAAGCAGCCCTGAGCCATGCAGCATTCGAGCACTTCCCAGCACTTCCATCCTGAAAGCAACCCACTGAGAGAGTAAAATGTTACCTTCAGCCATGGAATCAATGCACAAGGAAATTACTTATTTAACAATAATTATCACTGAGCCAAGAATTTAACTTTGTTGTTCTCAACCATCTGTTATTTCATAGGGTCTGCACTACAGAAATAGCAGCCACTTTATTAAACAAAAAGAAATCACAGGGAGTTAATAACTGTTTTCCATAGACAGAATTAAAGGTTTTTATTTGCATCACCTAAGTAAATTTGCTAATGTGATTAAGAGAGAAAATTGGATTTGCAATATTTGCTTGAAATGATACATTTTGTGTTACATAACACAAAATATGCCTCTATCAGCTCCCATCAATTGTTCTGCCCTCAGCTCCAGCCCACCCTCCCCTGCGACATTAGAGAAAAGGCAGCAGTGAACACAAAACTCATTTTTCCCTGGCTGAACAATTTTTATCCTTTGGCCATTTTGGTTGAACCAAGCCTGCAAATGTGGAAGAATACTTTCTACTTTGGAGTGTATGTTCCACACAAAGGTCAATTAGAGTTATTATTATTTGTGGCAGTTATCTGGGTACCCTCCAGAACAATATTTAGAGAACTTTCAGTGCAATTTCAGATTTTTAATCTAAATCTCTGTAGTAGATGTTACACCCAGAAGGCTAAACTAGGGATTAGTGACATGGGAGATAGAATTTTGAAGTTTTCCTGTTTCCTTTTATCTCCTCATGTAGCCAGTTTGTAAAACATAGATTTAAATATGGGGTGGCATGGAGCACAGACATTTTATTCTGAAGTTCTCAAGTGCTGGAGGATTAGGGATTGCTCAGGAGAATATATTGGTTCAAAAAGCTTTTTAAGTATATTTGAATAGCTCTTATGGCATTAAATGACCAGACCCCAAAAAAAAAAAAAGTAATCTTCTAGTCACAAAGTCCTTGAAAAAATCAGGAGGGAAAAATCTGCAAAAGTGCTTTAGTATCACATGAGGAGTTGAAAAGAAAATAATTTTCCTATACCTTAAAATCTTCAAGTCTGGAGGCATTCAAATAATTTTCAGCTGAATTTTAGGATCTATTAGTAATTTTCATTTATTACATATTATGTAAGATATAAAATATTTAGAAGCTGATCCTTCTGTGGCAGGGAAGTTCCTGTGTGAAATTGTGCAGGGAACAATGTGTAAATAAGACAAAACTGTGAGATTAAAATCTCATATTAAGATGGACCTCTAAAAACCTGCCTAGTGCTGCTTTCACCATGCCATGTTTGTGAGATATGTTCTTTCCTCCTACCCTGCAAGCACATGTATGGATCATAGAATTATTTAGATGGGAAAAGACCCTTTAGACCATCAACCCCAACTGTAAATCAAGTGCAACCATCATGTCGTTGACATCATGTAGTAGTTCATTATTTAATACCAAAGGATTTCAAAACTCTAATGGAGAAGTCTAATAATTCACAATGGGAATATGTTAAAACGTTGCTGTAGTATTACTTTGACCAGAGTGGAAGGTTTCTGTTTTGCCATCTTTAATGGCATTGTACCTCAGAGAGTAGTGAAACAACTTGTAGGTAGAGTCAACTTAAACAAGTTAGGTAGAGAAACGAACTGATTTCTTTTTTTAAGGCAGGCAGTTACTAAATTGGCAATTCCTGTACCTTCAGTTCCTGCACAAATTACCCTACTGCTGAAATTGTTCAATCTGCTCAAGTGGGAGCAACACAAATAGTCTTCACTGTCTTTTATTTTCCCTCACAGTCTGTCTAAGAAAGCAGCAAAATCTTAGAGCTGCTACTATGAAACCAAACCTGCAGCTGTCCCTTCTCATCCTCATGGAGAGGAATGCTGTGCATTTCATAGAAATTAATCCCAGCATTTCAATTGTTGCTGTGCTGCAGCATTCCATTGTGACTCAGTGGAACATGCACATGGGATCTTTTACAGATGAGCTGTGCTGTAATTATCTTGTTGCTGTTTCAGATTCTGTTGTGTGGTAGGTTTTGTACAGGACACAGAAAACTTCCTGTGCATATTGACTGTCTGTGTAACAAATTTCTGAACTGTAAAGTTACTGCTTTCCTACAAAACATTTACACCTAAATCAGAATTATAAGATAATTTAGAGTGGGAGGGATCTCCTGAGCTCATCTAATCCAAAATCCTGCTCAAATCTGTATATACATATAATTTCATTAGAGGAGAACAAGAGTATTAACTTTTTAATTAATATTTACTATACTTCCATTAACTTCAGTTAACACTTTTCAAGAAGAGCAGTTTTCTGCGTGCTGGTATCTCTAACAGTGTGACCTCCAATGGGCTGAACTTATCAGGACCTTAAATGAACAATATCTAAGTACAGTCCACACATCTCTGCCTGTTACAGGCACTCGAGATTGACCCTTCCCATGCTGACACAGCATCCAGAAGTGATGTGATTTCCTTGCAGAAAGTTCCTGAAAGTGTGCATTTGGTTTTTGCCTGCATTTCAGAAAAAGCTGGTGGGATCTGCTAGGAATGAACCCAAAGGCAAGCAATAGATGAAGCAAATGTGCTGCTTGGCTGTCAGAGAGCATCTCCTCATGGACCATAACATTAATCCCTAGATAATAAAATGTAGCTGGAGAGCCTCTTCTGGTGTTTATTCAAAAGGAGAACTGAATTTTTCTACTTACTCTCTGAAGCAAAACCATCCATGAATTACAGATAGCAGAAAAATATTTATAACCTGCTCTAATATGAAAATTCCTTATGTAATTTCACATCCCATTGTATCAGTCCATTAAAGATTTCATTTCACATACTTTTTCCCTACCCGCTAACATAAAATCAAGATGTGCATGACATCAGTGTTTGTGCATTTGAAAAAGCAAGTACCAATAATCTAAATGTAAATATGTTTTTAAACGATTCCTGCTGTAGGCCCTAGAGGAGAAATGAATAAATGAAATTTCATTCCATTTTCCAAAACAACTTTTCTTTTTTGATGCTTTGTTTTTTAAAAAAACATGAATCTGCAAGAAGTTAGATCTTCAGACTTTTAAAGCTTTTCTGAATTCTCTCATTTTAGGCAGGTGAAATCAGAGGAATCAATTGCTTCTGGAGCTTCTGCAAACCTCAGTACTTTTTATTGCCCTTCAGTAGAAATAGTGATAGGAACATCAGATTAGGCTGGAAGAAAGGTTCATTGATATTGGGCAAATCATAATCCCACCTAAAATAATGAGAAACATGTAATTTAAACCAGTAGTTATACTGGTTTAATATATATATTATTGAATAAGGATTTTTTAAAATTGCAATCCATTATCATTAATATAATTTTTTAAAAAAAATTTGATACCCAATAATATTTTTCAGATACTTCTCTTTAACAGAATTACACGTAATACTCATAACTTCCATTTTTTCAGATACATTTTTAGTGCTTCTTGTGTTCCACTGATAATTTATGGATTAAATTTCCTCAAAACAAATCATCACTTGATGTGTTAACCATCTTCATATTATTTCAGCAAATCTTCATGGGTTTCAGTAGAAAACACATTGTGTGAGTTCCCTACAGCTGTTATGTTGGAACTAGTAAAATATAAAGGAGATTGGTGTGAACATAAATATGTTCAGCTTGTGGTTCTTTGATGTTAATTATGGAGACATGCAATTTGAATGATTTTTTTTTTCTTTCTTTGCCATGTGTATTCTTCACATTATACAAGCAGCATCTCTCTGTTTAAATGGTTTAAAATATGACTCTGTGGTCTCTTCAATTTAATTAATTATGGGTTTTTATTTTAGGGCTAAACTTTCCCTTTTCATTATGAAACCTTTCCTTCCTGACTAATTTTAAAGAATCATTTTGAAGGAACTGAGCATGCTGGGTTTATTTATTTATCTTTGTCTTTCCCAGCTGTAGGTATCCAGATGAAACTTGAATTTTTCCAGAGAAAATTCTGGACTGCAAGCAGACAGGTATGTTTTAAATTGAAGGTTTTTTTGTCATTGAATCCACAACAGGTTTTTTAACTGTGGAAGTAATGATCTTGTCACAAGCAAAATATTGTAAAGAAAAAATATATTTGAAGACTTGTTCTGTTTTTACATTTGGTTACAGAAAAGGAGAATTCAGAGATGAAGAAGAGTTGCTTGATTTTTGGAAGCAAGTAGAAAGCTTAATGATTTTAGGCCCCAATACATAAGGAGTTACTTTGTTGGCAAATGGATTTCATCCCCTAGAAAAAGTGTGAACAGTAAACAAAAGTGTGGCGTTTGTTCCCAGTGATAACAGAATCACTACTACCCACTTAGGTTTTCTCTGTAAGCAACTGTAGGATCACACAGGTTAATTAACAAAACTAAATTACTGAGTCATGGTTGGCACTCACAGTGTTCAATAAACTTCACCTAAACCATTCAGGGGTAGAATTTGTACTCACTGAAGAGGAGAATCAGGTACTTTCTAAAGATTAGGAGATGTTATCCTTAGTTTGAGAATTGATTGGAGCTGTGCTGTTACAGAAAATAAACCCTGATCTCACCCCTACTGGAGAATCTTCTCCCATCTATGAATGGTCTCAAAGATTTAGAGTATGGAGGAGATTGTGGTGTTTATAGCAGCTGAAATTGTTACAGTGTGAATGAGCCCTTCCCCTGCAGAGAGGAACAGAACATGTTTGGTGAACGATTTTGCTAGGCATTTTTAGAATTAATTTAGATAAAGATGTAATCAATATCAACTCATTTAAAATTTTGCTCATATGAATTTATAAAATGTTTTATTTTCTAATCATCAAATAAGAATTGAAAATAGTGTATTGATTTTTTTCTATATCATCTTTAGTGTGCATCTCTCGATGGCAGATGTGCTATAAGTTGTGATGATGAAGTAAGTATTTTACAGATTTTTCTCCATGTATACCTCTACTGCAGTAGAAGTAAGTATTTTACAGATTTTTCTCCATGTATACCTCTACTGCAGTAGAAGATACAGTTGATGAATTTAATTTGAACATCTCATTGAACATTATGGTCTTTATCACCTTGTAAATATTTTAGTATTCAGAGAGTGAGGCTTTTGTTATGCCTGCTACAGATACCCACTAAATTACAAGGTTGACTCCAGTACCTCAAACATGTCTTGCAATTATTTCTGCTTTGTGAATCCAGTTTGGGAAATAACTTGAAGCACTGCAAAGGCATTTGTTTACTACTTTACTGTTAATGAAAAAAAAGCCAAAACACTAGCAGTTTAAAGTCTTCAGCTGGACACCAGCAGGAACCATACAACCAAATGCAGAAATTTAGTAAAAGTGGGAACATTGCTGATTTAGAGAGTCCAGACTTTCCCTAATGACAAAACACACTGTTCATGGGACTCAAACAAATATCACAGCTCCTCTGGTGAGTCCATTGACTTTCCCAGCTTCTCTCAATGGCAAGAAAATGTCTGCTGAACATTTACAGTAGAAATTAAAGCATTTAAGAAAAGAAATGAAGACATTAATGCAAATTGAATGGCACAATAGTCAATAAATATTAATGACTATTAATAATAACATGTTAATTGTAAGAGTAATTAAAAATAAAGGGAATCAATTGATGAGCGGGTGATACCTTTGATCATAAAATAGAGACAGCCTATTAATTAAAAATACTTTTTTTTTCTTGAGAGTTTTGAATTTGCTCATTTTTTCTTGTTTTCCTGATGCCTCACATTTTATTTTAATGTTCTGTTTTCTTTCTTTTTCATTTTTAGTTTCTTAACCCATGTTACATTCCATTACTGTTATTGTATACTGGAGCTGTGAAAAATACATAGAGGATTTGAACTGGATCAAAGTTACTGCAGTTCAGATGTGTTCTCAGACCTCAGTTAACATTCTTGCTGTGTTTATTCTGGACTTCATGCCTACAGTTTTACAAGCTCAGGGACTCTCCACCTATGGAACGTTCCCCTTGAAATCTGAAATTCACTGAACTTGAACCTTTGGGCAAACCTGAGTGTAGTTCACTTCCAATACCTGTGAAACATTGTGAATTAGACCTCTTTCATACAGCTGTAGTCTATGCAAATGCTCTTATCCCATGCATAAATCTTGTATCAGAAATCTGTTTGAGATTTGCTAGTAATGAGTAAATGCATTCTTCTGCCCTTTGTCCATGCTAAAGTTAAATTTCAAGCTGTTTCTTTAACACAGTAGTAATACTGAGTTGTTTATCTTGCTGGCAAGTGGTGAATGAACAGTCCTGAATGAATATTTTTTCCTAGTTAATATTTCCAAAATGGATTGAAATAAAAACCCTCTTATCTTCACATTCCACAAAAAATATATAGATCCCATTTATTGCATTATGCCTGTTTCAAATAACAGTGCTAAAAAAATTAGTATCTTTTAAAGTTCTGAACTGTGCTAGTGAACAACTAAATCTTATGGATTTGAGACAGGGCCACTAATTCCTGAATCGAGCCAGTCTTTTCCCAACAGCACATAAGCCATAAACTATGAAATGAAGCCTACACTTTTTCTTGTCCAGCATGACTTCTTTTATTTGTTTGCTATACTATGGAGAAATACTCTTTCTAAAGCAGTATCTTTAGATTAATCTTTGAAGCATGAGGACTGCAAATATGTATCCTCAAAAGATCTCTGTGTTGACTTAGCTCCTCTCCTTGTCCAGTCAGTGGGAGGTTTCTGGATGACTTTGGGGAGAGCAGTGTTGTAGTTAGAGCCTGCTTCTGAAATTCCATCCTTCACACACCACTGAGGTTGAGGAGCTGCCTCTTCTGAGTGCATCAGCTCTGCTCAGTTCTTTGCCAGCATCACCAGCTTTTCACATTGCATTTGCCAGCTTTGGGCTTTCTAGCAGATCAAAGGTTGAAAATGAGTTGTTTCAACTTCCTTTCTGACAGGTTTTCTGTCACTGGGGGTGTGTGTAGCTTGGGTTCTCCTATTAGAACAAATATCCTGCATTTGCATTAGGGAATGGTGTTCATTCTGAACTTTTGCCTGATTTCAGCTTTTGGTTTTTTTAAAAACTCCACTTCAAGCTAGCATTTCTGCAAATTTCTCCTCTTTGGCCCCACAGAACTGTACTAATATGTGGCCAGAACGAGAATCAGGCACATCCAAGCAGCTCTGGAAATATCAGCCTACATTTTCACATCTTGCACAGCTACTGCTAAATGGGGCTGCTTTCCTCCCTAAATCAGCGCAGAGATTTTGCTGGATGTGCACTGTGTAGCAGAAAGCATATTTTGTCATTTTTCTGTACAGCCCATTTAGAGCAGGAAAGGTTTTGAATTAAAAACAAAGCCAGGAGGATTCCTTTATTGAAAACCATTCTGCTTTTTTTTTCCATTTATGCAAATGTCATAGAAAATTCAATAAGCAAGGATAAAAATGTTGCTGATTTAAACCAACAATAGAAATACAATAAAGATTTAACACTGAGATAGGCATTTGGCAATACTGATGAGAAACTGAGTTATATCAAGGTTTCAGGGTTTGAGTTGAACCTTATGTTTAAACACTGAAGTGCAGTAATTAAAACTTTGCCTGTAGCAAGTAATTCTGTGAGGTTAAAATGGTGCATGTGTGTGGAGGGAAGCACTGATTTGGCTTTACCTTGTTTTATACAGTTCAGACGTCTGACCTACACAAAGCTAACAGTCCTACCTCTAAATCCAGTTCCCAATTAAAAATACAATTTGAAAAGCTTTAGGAGACCTGTGGGGCCTCTTTTACAGAAGTTTCTGGTCCCATCCCCCAATGAACAAATTAAAAAATACTACCTGGTCCCCTGTTGGTTCTGCAGGCTGACAGTGTGTTTTCATTAATACATCGTTAGGGTAATGACATTGTGCTGATGTTTTTCTCCAAATACAGGAGCAGTCGTCAGGAAAGCCCAAGTTCTGTTCCTTTGCAAACTTCTTTATAAGGAAAACTTTTTAAAATGGATTATAAAAAGACAAAATTTTGGGGTTTATGTTTGCTTGTAATTATCTTATATCCTTCCATTCTGTACATATCTTTTTTTGGTTTTGCATGGAAAAAAAGCATAAAAATGAAATTGGACAGTATCCCATCCCCAAGAATACACTAATTTTTAATTTATGTAAAACCTTATAACAACCTGAAGGTTTTACCCCTTTAAAATTGACTTAGAAGTAAAGTATATAATTAACTTATTGCTGTATCCTCAAATCAAAAATTAAGAGTGTTTTATTATTTTTCAGACAATCAACTGTTACCTAATAGATAACAATGGATTTATTTTGGTGTCTGAAGACTATCAACAGGCAAGTGTATGATTTTTCTTGATTCTTCTCACGTAACATATTTATCTAAAATTACTTTTTTTATATAGGCCACCATCTGAAAATGTTAAGGAATTAGTTACACAAAATTAAAAAAAAAATCCTTCTGTAAAGAATGTAAGCTTTTTTCTCACAGGAGCTCAGTTTCTGTCTCTCATTGGAGCAGGATCTGTTCTTAAACTCATAAATTTTCTCTTTAAAGATCTTTCTCACTGCAGACGTGTCTGTGTTCTGCAAGAAGCTTTGACTCCAAGAAAAAAAAATCCCTTGCCATTTTTGTCACAAGGAAAGGTTGAGGTGGGAGGCAGGGAGGACGCAGAGCTTTTACATTCAGATTTAAGATAATGAGATTTTACAGAGCTGTTGACTGAGTTTGTTTTCTGAAGGGGATTACAGTCACTGAAGGATTAAAACCAAGCAATCAGCATCACAACGGAGAGGGCAAGAAATATGATTATCACAGAATCATAGAATGTTTTGCTCAGTCCTGCAAACCTTTTGAAGGAACCATCACCTTTCTCATTAACTTTTGCCTGAAAACTGCTGGGATGGTGCCCCAGTCATGTGAGAATTGTCTGAAGTTGAATTGTTTTTATGTGTTGGGATTGTCAACAGGAAGAGCCACAGTCCTACTTAGCTCTCACCTGAATTAAATTTGGTACAATGAGCATGACCTAAGAAATACACTCACTGATGATCCTGGAACACTGAGAACATGTTTATCTATTTCCCCTTTGGTTGTTGTTACTGTTTACAGCTCTGACTTGTGGCAGTGATTTGCCAGCTCATAGATGGCTGTGGCCAATAATTATTAGGAAGAGATGTTTCTTTTGATGGTCACCTGATAAAAGCCATTACGTATTGCTGTGGTTAGTTTGGACAGCTGTCCAGAAGTAGGCTGGACTTGTATTCTGACCTGTTTTATTGGTTAAATGAATCCAAGTCTAAGAGGGACAGCAGTGAAGTGTCTATATTTGTGTAAATTTATAAGATTACATTAGTGTTTGTGTATTTTATATATATAGTGTGTATACAGGCTACTGTGGATAGGGAAGGGGTAGAGAAGTGGGATGATGCCTTACCAATTCCTGACCTATTTGGGGTTGCTTCAGCACTGTTTCTTTATCAGCTTTCCAAACATGGCCTGAACTGCTCCCAGAATCAGGTTTTGTGGGGCAGAATAATTCTTCTGAATTGCAACTAAATCCTGATGTATTAAAAAAATAATGATAACTTGGGTGTGACTGCTTTGGGGGAGAAGTGGCATTTACAAAGGGAGCTTTTGTGGAGAGAACTGTCACTGAAATATCTTCATAAGACTGGTGCACAACTTGACAAATCAGGTTTATTACTATCTAAGATTATATGAGGCATTTATGGTTTGGAGTTTCTTGACATTACCTGCCTCTCCAATCATTAGGGTAATCTTTCTTCATCAGTCAGCCAGGGCTATTGAAGCTGGTATTTTTAGTCATGTTCCTTGTGTTTCTGGGAGACTTTACATACCCATATGTTTTGGAAAATGTTCCAAGATTCCCTGGAGGAAAGAAAAAAAAAAAAAAGGCAATACTTGCCTTTTAGGTGGAGGAATGCCTTTTTATAGCTGGGGCTGTAACTTTTCTGCCTGCAAACTCCCAGGTGCATACTTGAGGTCAGCTAAGTTCCTTGTAATGGAATTGGGGTTTAGTTCATACAAAACCTATGGAATCCCTGCAATTTGAGAGTGTAGTGCCCTTTCCCCCTCATAAATTGTGGGATTTTTCCCTTTAAACAATGAAGAGAAATATCCAATCCTCCTGGGAGTTGAGGCTCTAAAATAAAACAGGTCTTCCCAAGGTAGAAAAGTGCTGTACTTGCAAGATTTTCCACTGTCACATGAATGGCTGCAGATGACGGAGTCACTTCCATCCTACAGACCAAATTCATAGCAGCAATGTTTGTTTTCTCAACAGAGATTTATTTTTATTAGTCCACAAGTACTGAATAGGGACAAAATGAGTAATTCATCAAGCTGAGTGGTTTTAAGTATGAAATGACTCTGAATGGAGTTAAAATTTATAGGATTGATGAAATGTACTGTTCCAGCTCCTTAAACAGGTCATACAGGAATTATAAACAATGTTTTTTAATGACTGTTTATGAAATCCTCTCACAATCTGTTTATATCTTTTTTGAGCAACATTTTAATCACGAGAGTATGTGATCAGATTAGTATGTTTTCTTTGCAAGCTTTAGGTTTGGAAGGCTTTTATTTTTGATATTAGAAGTTACATAATATACCACAATATATTGTTTAAGCTCTCACATCTGCTCAGGGGTAATAATATAATCCCAACAACTTGCCATGACTGGGAAGTCCTCTTCAGGTTTTATGTAGCAGCAGTCCTGAAAACCTGTCTGTGTAACTGTCAAAGCCACTCTTGTCAGGTCCCAGAATATGCCAGTTTAAATTGCATCCAGTGTCATTTTGCATTTATCTTTGCTTTTGGTAACTCCTTGCATTTTCCCCTTACAGACTGGTTACTTTTTTGGAGAGGTTGAAGGGGCTGTGATGAACAAACTACTAACAATGGGCTCTTTTAAGAGGTAAGAATTAACGTTTTAAATCTTAAAAAATGTTTTAACAAAAAAATCAAAGTCATGTAAAAGAAACCAAGACCAGCGATGTGGCTGGATTCTCATCTGTATCTCTTGTCTGTACAACCTGAGTGCAATTTAATTCCATACACATCAAAATATTCAGAGTATTGGAGTCAGCCTACAGTGAGTTTCTTATTAAAAGAATGGTTTATTTGACTACAGTGGTAAAACTGTGTCCCTTTTCTTTTCCCACTGGGTTCAGGTGGAAAAGGGATTGGGCCATATCCACTACTGAGCAGTTTTTAAAAGCTCTAAAGCAAAGCATTTATGCTACATTATCATTTTGACCTGTAAAAACTTGGAGATTACTAAAGCTAGACAATTCAAAATGCCCTGCTGTTGAAGGGAAAAATTTCTTCTTCCAGTAATCCATCTCCATTCACATGCTAACTTATCTTTGAACGTGCTTGTGGCTATTGACCCAGTCTCACTATCATGATGACATTAAAAACAAATGATTTTATGTGTTGTCATTTTAAATAAATCATGCACTCTGAGGAATTAAGAATAAAATTTCTCTTTAACCTGTAACTCACCACTGGAGTCTTCATGGCTTTCACCTGATCTAAGAGCTGTTCACATGGTCTAAGAACTGTTCTGTACTCCTTTGTCCTCTTACAGCACAAGAAAACTGCTTTTATACTTTTCCTTTTTATTTTCCTGTACATTCCTAGTATGAATAAAAAGACCTATCACTGATGCCATCTGTCACAGAGTGTAGTTATTACCTGTGAGGGTGTGTGCCACTCTGAGCAGGTGGTTTGGGGGCTTGCTTGGTACATCAGCTCCCTTAAGGGCAGAAACCTTCTGTGCTGTCTCCGTGCGTGGCAGCTGAGTATCACTCCCAGGAAATGACTGACCTGAAATGTGAGGATCTAGGACTCATGGACTCATCCCCAATCCTAATTTTCTGAGGGTGACAACTTTTTCACATTTAGCACTACATTTTTAACATGTGCTGTAGAAGGAAGTGAAGTAATACCTGTTTATAGACTGGATTTTGCAATGAAAGGATCTGTTTATACAAGAGATGAAGTATTTTATTTAATGCAAAAGAAAATACAGTCAAAACTAGGGGATAGTGCTTTAACTTGTTCCAACTTGTTTTGTCCTGCCCAACAAAGCTTTTCAGGCAGAACATCTACTCAGTGATTGACAGTGGTGGGTACCAGCATTGAGAAAACAGGCATAGCTTGACATTTCCATCTAAACTGCAGTGGGTGAATCTTTGGACTGGACCATTGGTTAGGATTTTTGTCCTGGATTGAAGTCCAGTGGTCCTGGACTTTATTATTAGAGATAATGAAGCCGTAAGGTCAGTGCAACGGGGCTGCATACTAAGGGAAGTGTAAGCACAATGAGCCATTTATTCAACCCTGATAAACTGAACATTGCAAATCAGTTAAAGATGGGACAGAATCAAAGTGGAGTAATTGCAAGTGAGCAACTTCCCTGACAGCAGATAGCAGCAGAAAAAACAGATTACCCAAACTGTCTTTGGGCTATGTTAGATAAGGCCTTTAAATAAATGATTCCAACAATATGAAGAAGAAATCTTGTCTGGTCCTCACAAAAAAAAGGCAGATGCTTTTACAATATTTTAAGATTATTCATTTGTCTGGGTGGGGATTGTGTTTCGCTTTTCCAAAATTTATTTATGTGAAATATGAAGCAAAGGAAAAGAGTACTTGGTGCAATGGCAACATCTGGCAGCAGTACCATTTCCCTGAGAGCACAAAGTGGGCATTTCATACATTATATTGCCATTGCTGCTCTTACCATGGAGGCAAAGCAGGGAGCCAGCTCTGCTCACTGCATTTCATTCTGATAACACCCAGAGCCATCCGTCCCTGCAGTTTGCTTCCTGCAGCCATGGCATGTACAGCCCAGCAGGTGACTTTGATAACCCTGCCCTGCTTGAGCTGGTCGTGTCCTTTTCTGGTGGGTTTGGAAGGAGCCTGCTGTGCCCTGCAGAGGAGTTTGCTGACAGCTGCAGTGGCCCTGTGGGTGGGAGTCCCCTCTTCCCCTGGGGTGGCAGTGCCCGTGCCCCAGCCGTGGCTCCTGCCAGCCTCCGCAGCCACAAAAGGAATGAAGCAGCTCTTTGTGTGCTCTCCTGCACATTTGGGGTGATAGAGAAGTGCTTTGTAGGATTGAGATGGAAGTGCTAAACAAAAGGGGGTTGTTTGCTGCTGACTGTATTGCTTTTCAACCTGCAGCGGGATGAAATTCAATTTTTATGTTCGCTGTTTATTTTTTAAAGTGAACTTAAATACCTCCTTCCCTCCTCAATTTCTTTAAACTCAGTACTTCTTTTGAATAATGTGTGCATATCTATGTATGTATATTTTCTTAGTTTATGAGGTTTATAATTAGGGAGAAAAATTATATCAGTGCCTGCACAGCAACGTGACATGCTCTATGATTTCATTTAGCAAAATTATGTTTATCTTATACCTTAAGTATTGCACACAGTTAAATAATTTAAATATGATTTAAATGTATTATTAAATAAATTAGGATGTGCTTATGGAAAAGTATCTGCTTCACATAACTTAGAAAAGTTTCTTTATGGTTTTCTCAGCACTTTGTTTATATAAAAACAGTGAAAAAAAATTCAACAGCTCAGACCATGAAAATTTGAAAAAACAACACTAACATCAGGAAAATTAAAGGCTTTCAAAGCAATGAGATCCCCGAAGAAATAAACATAATAAACCTGTAAGAGAAAATGAAACATCTCCTGACTTCAAAACACTTTCACCCTTTCCAGCAGAAGGAAAACTAAGCAATTCTATATGATAAATATGGAAGCTGCATAATTTCCTCTTACAGTTCTCTTTCCACCAGGCATCCTCTTACATAGAAGAGTCTGTGCATCGGTATTTGGTATTTAGTAATTTTGTAATTTTGGTATTTGGCAATATTGGTATTTGGTCAGGTTGCCAGGATGTGTGACTGAAGTGGCACACCCCTGAAATGCAGCTTTCCCAGGAGCTAAGGCTCACTCTAGCAAGTTCCTGTTGCTCTGAGAGCTTCTCTTGTTTCCCAGTTTTTCTCGTAGTGCAGATCCTTCACCTGTTCTCCCCACATGCACAAAGAGGCAGAGTTTCATCAGTCTTTAATTTGCTTTATAGGCAAAACCTAGCAAGTGTTTTGCCCCCAGGTTATGAGTATAAAAGAAATTCAGAACTTTATTCTTCTAGAAAGTAGTTTAGTAAATTCTTAAAGCCAAATCGTGTGAACAGTAACTAGTTGCTTAACAACAGGACACAGTTTTCACTGAGGCAGCACAGCCTCCAAATGAAGGATATTTTTCTATTTTGGCCAGTATTACATATTTAAGCATTTTATTAAGGTATTCTTTGTTGTTGTTGTTGTTGTTTGGTTTTTGTGGTTTTTTTGGTGCTAAATTGACACATTTCAAATTTGTGTTTATTTTTATGCGGATTTTTACAGTCATGGATTTAGCTGCCTATTAATTGGGCAAATTGTACTTGTATGCTTTGGAGAAGATCAAAGATAGACTGAGAGAACATTCCAAATTACAGTTGTTGGACTTGGCATTGGACATATTGTCATTACCAACAAAGTTTACTTTTTATTTTGGCATTTACTAAATGTGCACCTGGTGCCTGCACACTGAAACTCCCACATTGATATGGGGTATGTTTTTTGCCCATATTTTGTTCATGTAATATCTAAAATTAATGTCTTTTCTCTGACTTTTAGGCATTGCTCAACTGTATGTCTCTGTAAATATTACCTTTAATGCAGTGTATTCATATACAGAACTAAGTTTATACACTTAAGGAGAAACACAAGCAAAAGTGCTACATAAGTGATTTCTCATTCCATATTCTGTAAATACAGGATGAACTGTAGTTTTTATACGTGTTATTCCTTGAGAACTTTGGCAGCTGGGAATAGCTGAGCAATAAGAGCAAAGATACGTGATGACAAGTTTGTTTTGTCAAAATGCTGTAATTTAGTTTTATTCTTGCCATTGATTTTGGTGAAAGGTATTACCCTGGCAGCTTCTGGACACTAATAATCTGTCAGTGCAGGTGTGAGAGCCACAGCAGCAACAGTCTGGGGCTTCCTACAGCATCCTGCTATTTCCCCACGGGAACCTCCCTAGACCCAGAAACTGGTGTGCTTTTCACACCATTCAACGCTGTCCCTCTTTCCCCTCCTTGTGAGAATGCCAGGGAGACAGCTGTAGTCATCACTAATTTTTCCACAGACTACTGAAGAAAGCTTAGTGGCAATAATTAGGACTTCTGTATTTTTGGCTTCCTTTGTTCAGCTCTTTAGAGCATTTTTAATTTTCCTATAGACTTGATGTTTGCTTCCATGGTACAAAGCTTATTATTCCTACACATTATTTGAAACCCACTAAATCTTGAACTGCTGAGAAAACATTTGAAATTTTATGCATTGAAGACCTTTCAGCTGCTACAGTTGTCCGTGGTGGTGTTTTATACTACCAAGTAGAAAGTCATGGGCGTGATGAAAATCTGGCTGAAAGCAATAGAGAGTACATCTGCCACTATATCCTGTGCTGCTGGTAGGTCTTGGAAGTTTAATTTTCTTGAACCAGATTTGTACTCAATTGTAAGTACGTTGCAAAGTAGGAGAGAGGAATTTACTGTGCCAGGAAATTGACAATAAAAGGGTTTTCACTAAGATGTGTTTGGCCCCCGAAGTTACATAAACTGACAATGCACATTTTGTTGTGCTAAATAGCTGATGCTGAGCACGATTGCTCTGTGGACTTCAGGCGTGGCAGTTGACAGTGTGGTGGTGTCAGAAAGTCTCAGGAATGTCCTCTGTATTAAGAGCAGAGCTCCCCAGGGAGGTGCTGTGATACAGAGCATGGCCTTGGGCACACAGATGGGCTCAGGCAGTTGTGTTCCCTGGCTGGGATCGGCTGGACAGGATATGGTCAGCTACAAGCAGTTACTTTAAGCTGAAATACAGTCACTTCAGAAAGGGTGATCTGGAAGCCTTCCTTCTGCAACACTGGGTTAAATCTTTCTGAGTGAGAGGAGAGTCTGTTTTCTAAAATCCCGGAAAGACTTTAGCAGTAAAACATCGCCCTGGAAATGACACCTGCAGCATCTTAGGCAACTGCTTTGACTAGAAGTGCTCTAATACCTTTTATAAGGAATAGGGCTGGAAGGCTTTTGCTTTCCTATTACATTTATAAGAATAAACCCAAAACGACTGGATTTGAAATTGTGAGTGCCTCATAACCCATCTGGTAACATTCACAGTGGCAGAGAATCAAGGACGGGTTCAATATGTTGCAGTGTTCAGATATCAGCGTGGTTATCAGCTTCATCCACTGATCTTTGAAGTGTGATGCACAATTCTTATTTGTTTCTAGAACAAAACAATCAGGTCTTTTCAGAACGTTTTGCAGTAATGCTTTCAATGATACATTTTGCAGATCCAGTGGTATAATAGTGTGAATCATCTTTAGAAACTTTGAGCTGGGTGTTGAACAGCCCACTTTGAAAGTTACTGAGACAGCAATGCATTGTTTTAAACTCAAAAACTCATTCCAGACTTTTGTTCAGAAAAATATTTACATTCCTAAGCATTTGCTCCTTTTGTTTCTTGTTTTTCCTTTTTTTAAACCCAGATACATGAGCTGATTTCTCTTTTTTTCCTGAACCAGAACCTTCACACTAGAAGATTCAAATATATTTACTCAAACTAAACTCATCTAACTAAAACCAATATTATCCAGAGATGATATCGAGCTTTTCTTTAGCATTCCACATGATTTTGAGGCAGTTTATTAAAACTCTTCCCTTCTGCCATCTCTCTAAAATTTATTATTTTTTCCCTGTTAAATCAAGAGTGTTTTAACTGCATTTATTTATTGATTTTCTTTCTCTTAATCATACAGCAATCTTAGATTGCTGAATACTCTCTACAATAAAATAAGACAATCTACAAAAAATATAACCTAGCATGTTGAGGTGCAGTATTAATTATATTTCTGGTTATTTGTGGGAGTAAATATTTTTATTTAAATGCATTTTTATCTTTGAGCTTTTAAAGAAACTATTGACTCTATCAGAATGCAATAACTTCATAAGAAATGTAATACAAGTTCAGACACTGAGGGGGGAAAGGCTAAAATATCAAGAATTAAGTTCACATTATAATAGATCTTTCACATGACATGATAATAGTATATATATTCTATATCTAGTATAAAATAGTATAATAGTGCATATATATATAATAGTATCGCAATAGTATTTGATTTACACTGCTTAGCAGAATAATAAAGTCCACTGCTTGATCAGGAAGTTCTGCTGTGTGAAACTGAAAGCTGAGACACTGATTACACTTTCAAACATGGAACAGCCGCCAAACTAAATAAATACACTGAAAAAATATTTACAATGTATACAGACAAAACAAGGTATTCTGCTTTTGAGGCTAGATATTAACTGAAGCAGGATGGGACTCTTTCTTCTACACAGAATTTCTTGATACTCTGCAGAGGGCACATTAACATCTCTAAACTGCCCTCTTCTATGCATTTATCTTTTGCCTCCATCACTGGGTGGTCCAAGTGCACACACACACACACACACACACACCACCGTGCTTGGATCCCGAGGAATAAAACAGTCGAGCCAGCCGAGCCTGGAAAGGCTGAGCTCTAGAAATTCCTTTCCAGGGGCTGGATCCTGAGCATGGTTGAAGGATAAAAAAGAAGGAAGGGCAAAGCTAGGGGAAGTAGTGTATTTCTGCATGCCACAGAGGCAGCACAGCTTACACCGTGTACTGCTCTGTTTGTCTTGGCAGATCTGGGTGCGCGGATCTGGCTGTGGGCGGGATGCTGCCAAGGATGGTCAGTGTTCGACTCACACCATGTTTAGGTCTCTAGTTATGCGTTTGTCTCCCATGTGCCTCTCTCTGCCAGTCCACAAAACAATGGCTTCCTAGGCATTTCTATTCTCAACATAAGAGAAAAACAGCAATGTAAGCAGTATGACCATGTGCTAAATGTTTAGTTGAAGCTGCGAGATCCAGTATGCTAGAGATTTTGTCTGTAAGCCAGAAAGAAAATATAGACACAATAAAGAAGCTTCTAGTGATGATTGTTGTCACAAAATTAGATCAGAAAAAAAAAGAAAAATATACTCTTTACCACAATGGAATACAACATTTTATTGGTACAGGTTGCAAGGTTTCATGGCATGCAGTGCAGAATGCCTCATGGTGATGCTGAATGCATTTCATGACCTGGTTTTGGCAGCTTCTGGGACATCCTCTCTGTACCTGAATTTGTGTGCTCTTCCTTCCTCCTCACTTATAAGCAAGGCACACATTGCAAAACATTGAAGTCCCATCTCATACCTCTATTATATACCATCTCTGTCCAATTGTGTTCCCTTGTCCCTCTGATGATGCTAAAGTCAAATGGAAATGTTCAAATAAAAGTAGTGAGTTCTATATGTTTACATTTGTTGCAAATTATCAGCTAAAAATTCTTTACATCTGCTACAGATTTTAAATGTTTTGTTTATGTGGATGGATAAAGTTAATTGATTGTTCTATGGACAGACAGATTTAGAGAAATAACCACAATGCCTCCATGTACTAGCTCTATGTTCTGGATTTTACATTTAGATCTCAGGTGTTTCAATGATGAGTAAAATTGCAAGCATAAGTAAATTTCCCTGTTTACTATGCATCTGAGGAGGCTTCTAGCATAAGCTGATTACAGCAGGTACCTGGAATATTTGCCTTCATAAAAAGAAGCAAAGGTAAACCCATCCTGCTCCAAATACCTGTACTGTCAGTGCACTGAAATTCCACCTCTGTGTCCTTCAGAAGCAATGCCACGTTACAAAGCAGTTGTGCACTGAGATGCTGGGACTGTAGAAGAGCATTTCTGCTTTTACTGAAGTTTGAGTGGTCTGTTGTGAGAAGCCTCTCAAATGCATAGGCTCTTTCACTTTCTGGGGCTAAATGTGCTGATCTTAGTCCAGAACCAGTTGTTTAAGCATTGTGTTGGATGTGTATTCTCCTCCTCCCCACATTGGTTATGCCATTGCGTGTCACACTCTCTGTGTATCTTCTCTGGTTCCTCCCAGTTATGCTTTTGCTTTGTTCTGTAGTCTGCTAAAATCCTGACGAAGTTTTCACAGCGTTTCTTACCCTCTTTCCTGTAACCCGTGTTTTAATGATCCCATTCCCTCTTTCCCCCATCACTGTTACAATTTTTATTTTCCTGTCCACTTTGTGAGCAGAATGTCCCATATCATCATATTTATTCCTCTTGTGTTTTCTTCTTTTAGTCAAGCAGTTTTCTGTTCTTCCCTGTAGAATTACACTTTATGACTACCAGGCCATGTGTAGGACAAACAAAGAGAGTAGCGACAGTGCCCATAGCTTACTGGACGTAAGTACAGCACATCTTGTGAGCATCTTTCCATGCAATCATCAAAGAAAATTGTTTCAAGTATCTCATGGTCATTGTAAAACTGGTATTTTGATTTGGAATGCTTACAGCTCTCATGTTTATCCCAGAGCATACAAAGGATGGTTCATTATAAACGAATGCAAAGTGTTCTGTTTTTTCAAGTTCAATCATTTTAATGCAGGGCCACCATTTCTGAGGTTCTGTCAGAATGGTTTTTTCGCACTGTATGAAACTGCCTTCTTAGGAATTTGTAAATTTGGCAATAGGTTGTTTTTTGTCTGGGTGACTGGAATATAGCTTTTCTGTACATAAACATGTAATTCAAATTAAAAATTGAGATTTTTTTTTTAATATGAAAGGAATGGTTAATTGACAAAGCATGCAAGTCAGTGATTATAACAATTTCTTTTTCTTAGTATTTAAGCATGTTTTTTAAAGTAGAATTTCGATGCATTTAAACCCTTGTGTTTAATTTGAGTACAAACCCTGTCCTGCTAGGCATGATTAGAGACAATCTGGGTCTTGCCAAGGCAGCACTTCCTTATTGCTAAATCCTATATCAGGATTATAACCCCTAGGATGCTTTGTAACCATGCACCTGTTTTACTGATTGCTGTAATTGCTCTCAGAATTGATCAGATGCTAGATAGAGGTTTTACATATTCAAATAGAACCATTTTCACAAATAGATGACAACATGAAAAAATTCTTATGTACAGAGAACAACAGCAAAACACTGGCAATTTCCCCTGTCTGGAAAAGTTGCCTGATAGTATTTTTAAATGCACATCTAACTAGAAAAATATAGAACTGGGAAAAAAGAGAACCCATTAATAATTTTGTACTTTTGGGGATATTTTCATTTACATGTTTACATGACTATGTTTTTCATATGCCTGGACTTGTGGCATTTATCAGTTTGTTATCCACTAATGTCTGAACCTGAAAAAACACCATCTTCACATCATAAATACTAGACTGCAATGAGACCTAAACTATTATTAGTGAAATAGAACAGGATGCTGTGAAACATATTTGCATGAAATATCTTAAAATCTGTTACAACTCTTAACAAAAACCTTCTATCCAAAGACTTGGGGCTTCAGTCTAGTTTGCCTAAGCACTCAGCATGTAGAGCTGAAGCAATATCCCTTAGAAAGTGGGCTCTAATCCAAAAGATGTGTTTTTATTATTCCAAATTTTGTCCAAGATATGCAGGAAAAAACCCTGCGTCTGTTATGGGATACACTGAGACATGTCAAGGATTTTTTTTTAAATTTAAAGATAATCAAGTTCTTTAAACCTGGAGTGGGTTTTGGTGATCCTCAGTATGAAAGATGATCAGAGTTTTAGGTTGTTATTTTCATGTTGATTCATTTACTTCTATCAACCATGACTACTGAGAAATTATAAAGAGAACTTGCATTAAAGACAGGTAGGGCTGATTCCTCATGTTTCTTGGTTTTGTGCCCAGTATTTTATATATCAGGTAGTAACCAGTACAATTTCTGCTTAAGCAAAAGGTTTGCTTGTAAAATGTAGCAGTGCCAGGGATCCACAGAACTAAATTATTTTGGCTTTCAGTGGTGGTTTAAATATGTAGAGAATAAAACTCCTGCAGTTTTTGTTGCAGTTTATGAAGGAACTGTCTGTGAGGGGAAAAGGCTCTTGAGTAAAATCACATTTCATGAGAATTCATTTATATCAATGTAATATGAAGGTTTTTCCACTTGTATTTCCAAACAAAATATTTTTTCATTTTCTGTAGACATTAATGAATTTTTTCAGATACATTGGGGTTTTAAATTGTAATTAATTTCTAATATTAAAATAGTTACTAAAACACATGCTATATTTTACACTAAATAAGTATTCTTCATGAGTAATAACAAATACATTGTTTTACACTAAATTTGGCATTAAGAAAACAAAACTATGCAGCAAATTGAATTACTTAGGCATGAAATTTCAGGTTTTCTGATTTGGATTGAAAATAAATAAGATGTCTCACAGGGCTGACATTTTCTTTTCTTTCATCTCCAGGAAAGCCCTGTAGTTCTTTATCTTTTCCTATAAGACAGGGTTTCACAGGTGCAAATCTTTCCTGTCTCAGACATTGTGCATTCTGCTGGGTTGTGCTCTCAGCCTTCCCTGGCACTGCTGAGTTCTTTGCATCTGTGAGTCCTCAGCCCTGCACAGAAACTTTCTCTGTGGCCCCTGAAAATGTTAAATGTCCTGTTACTGCTCTGCCAAACAGCACTGCTTCAGTGAGTGCTGATTTGGAGTGGTTAGGCATCAATTTAGATATCTGAGGAGTTCTGTCATTATGGTTTCTATTTGTTAAAATGCTCTGTTTGTATCTAAAAGAGTCTGCAGAATTTTATGCAACTGGGACATCCTAAAAAAGATGAGGGAGATGAGGAGAAATTCCAAATATCTGGATGCTGACTTTTCTGCCTGGCTTTCTTTCATGAAAGATTAATACTATTAATAGTCTTTTCAAAAATGAAATATTCAGCATGTATTAGAAGTCCTGTAAATAGAGGATTTTCAAAGGATTTGCTGTATTTGTTATGATCCAGAAAAACAGAGGGAGGAGGGAAAAAAGTTCTTAAAGTGCTTACAACTGGACTGTCAAATGTCAGATAAACATTTAGGTAAATTCAGGCTTCAAATGCTTTTCTGAGCCTAATGAGGCTGAGGTAATGAATAGAGATTTGCATTATAGAGAGGCAAGCCTGTGAATTGCAGCCCAAGAAAAGCTCATATTATCTACCCAAGCTGTTCCTCCAGCAATAGCCTGGGAAATAGGAACCCCTAGAGGTTAAAGATTTAAGAATCATTTGCAAAAACTTTCTTTTTCCCACTGAAAATATGTGTGTATGACCAAGTATGATAAAAAGGAAATTTCATTACTATACATTTTACAATCACTATAATAATATTTCTTGATTGTTAAAAAGGGGGGTTTTTGCTCCGCAAGCATTTTAAATGTCCAAAGCATTGTTTTTACATGAAGAGTTCAGTTAAGATATAAATGCTGCATGTTTTGCCTTTTTATTAAATGAGTTGCTTCTCTTCAGCCTTATAATGCCTTCTTTGCTGCAGTAAAGTGGATTATGACTGAACTTGTCTTGTAAGTAGATTTTATCAAGAATATGATGAATATTTCTATGAATTACTAAATATTTGTGCTTTTGAATATTAATATTTGTACCTTTTGCATTTTACATGCATTGTGCTGCTTTTCTTACATTATTTTAAACATAGTAATATTTGTCAATTTTTTTTTTCAATATTGCATTTTTGAAATCTGAGAAAATTTTGTCTGTATAAACTGAAATTTCACTTTTATTACATTCATGGTCTTCACTTATATCTGCATGTCTTAGTTTAGCAGATCACAATACACAACCCAAATTTCTTTCTGTAGCTACTGTTAAATTTTAGACTGGCTGTTTGTGATGCTGCTTGGGTGGGCTGTTACCCTGACTCACGGTGTTGTTTGTCACTTCATAAAATTCTGTAAGATGGACCCATTACAGTGCCAGATAAGGTGTACTTGGATGTTGCTGAATTTTTCTATCTCCATTAATTCTTCTAAAATTCCAAGTTAATTCAGAATGATCATTATCTTTAGGAGAAGGTGCCTAAGAAATAGCAGTATCATATGGAGAAGAGGGGGCCTTCTAAATGTGTCATGTTATTTAGCTGTATGATTTATTATTATTCTTATCTGAAAGCAGAGCTGCAAATAGGAGTGAATTTTATCTTTACTGATGTAGAGTTGATTTTTTTTTCTTGTAGTCATTTTGTTTAATTGTAAATTGTATGAGCTTTTTTCAAAGTTCATAATAAGAGTTAAGGAGAATGGCTGCTGCCAGAGAGCAGAGGTTGATCTGAAATGCAGATTTCTAAGTGAATATAAAGGAAAGAAATTGTATTAAAATGAGACTGATGCTACACATCACAGCTTTGAAAATGTTAAGAAACCTTCTGTGTTTATAAGTGCTGTAGATTCGTGGGCATATGATGAACTAGATGTTGGTTTCACATTCTTTACATGTAAAAAAACTGATTGACTGACACTTTTCAGTCCATTCTTCCAAATAAATCATGGGGTATTTTAGTGTTGTTTACAATTTAGTTGGAGTTGACTAGACAGTGGTTAATCTTTTCTGCTCTTAGAAAAAACCTGCTTTATTATTTCAAT
Organism: Anthoscopus minutus; assembly: GCA_013399455.1. Taxonomy (NCBI): domain Eukaryota; kingdom Metazoa; phylum Chordata; class Aves; order Passeriformes; family Paridae; genus Anthoscopus; species Anthoscopus minutus. Next base: position 24,864 of record VWYI01044285.1, read on the forward strand.
TTGAGAATTAATAAAATAAACTATTTTATGTGTATTCCTGTATAGTAGCCAGGACTTTATAATCCCATGGCATTTTAGTAGGATCAAAATACTCATATGATGAAGAAATAATATTCAACAGCAAAAATAGCATGTGATATGCTTTGAAAATTTTAATGGACACTTCAAATACAATCAATATTTTAAATTAAAAATGGGTAAATCTATGATTTATTGGTGGGGTTAATTTCAGAATAAGTTTTTAGAAGTAAAAAAACCCAGTAAAATATCAGAATAGCAGTAGTTGCTAATCCCAGAGTTATGCCAGTAACTTGAATTTCAGTTCTGTGTTAGCTTTTATTTAAAATGGGATTAATGTTATCAAGCTACTGCCAGTTTAGTGTTTTGAAAACATTCTGTGGAGTAATGTTAAAACTAATAATTTCTCCAGGTTCCTTGTGGAATTTAATCTATGCAGTTGGTGGCACTCTGATCTAACAGCTAAAGGTAAGAGTGATTTTCTTTTTCCTGGCATAATGGCAGAAATGTCTAAAGTAAATTGGACTTTTGAAATTCAGATGTCTGTACGCTGTTTTAAGTTAAATAATAAACAGCTGATAACAGTTTTCCTCCCATGCAAGCATCTTCTTTGTTAATGTTTCCTAAAACACAGGAAAATTAAGATCTTTTATGAATAACCACTAAGTGCTTGTGTGCACTCTAGAAACACAGTACACTAATATAACAGAAAAGTTAAAAGAGTAGATAATGATTAAATATGGCTTTTTAAAATATTTTTCTTCCTTCCTAAACAAGCTTTGTGAATAAAGCAATTACACTGACTTGTTTTATTTATACAACTTCTTTTTTCTAGAGCTGCCATAAAATGTAGTGGCGTTATTGTGCTGGTAAATGCCATTTCAAAAAAGTATACAGAAATATGACAATCTCTATTTCTTACAAAAACAAGTTTTAAAGCTTGAGATAGTATATTTTATGCTAAAAAAGGATGATCTGCATTTTTTTTTACCATTCCATTAAAAACAGACATTTAAATGTATTAAAATCCAATTTACTCAAAATAATTTTTTAAATGCAGAAGCCTTGTTTGAAATAACAGAAAATTTTAATAGTTCCACTAAGAATGGGAAATTTTCAGTGTAAGCTGTCTTTTTATATTTTAACAGAATTTGTAAGGAGTTTTCAGAAGTGTTGCTTAAAAGTAAAGGGCCACTTTACAAGAGCAGTGCTCTTCAAGTGACAATTTAATAGGCAAATTGAGCTGTGTGTCACTGACTGGTGTAAGGATTTAAACTGAATTCTACAGCTTCATATTTGCATATTTCTTAGCAAAGCAGGGGATAAAATTGCTGGTTTAGGCTTCATTTAATATTTGCATTGCTTGGATACTAGGCTGTCTTTATGCCAAAATAATATCCTGTCTGAAGCTGAAATATCAGTCAGGCCCCTAAAAACCAAGGCAAACTGTTCAGTGATTTCCCTAAGCATGAAGAGAACCATCTCCAGCACCGAGGCTGTGAATCACAGTCAGGTTTGCTGTGCTAGACTCAGAAAATACAAAACTGCTCCTTGAGGAATGGCAGCTGTGCCTGTCCTAGTCCTTGGTGTTTGCAGAGCAGCCAAAGCAGCCAGTGTAGGAAACAAATACATTTTTTTTCAAGTGTACTGTACAAATATGCCTTAATATATCCTGACATGCAACATCCAGTGGCACTTGCATTGTATGCTAGAGAAAATATCTTTCAAACACAACATCCCTCTTCATCTCATGAAAATGAATATCTGATTTGTATTTTGAGTGCACTCCTTACAGAAGAGGCAATCATAACTTGCAAACCTCTTTTCATTTAAAACAAAATATCAGTGCCACACTTTGATGGACTAGTATTATTGGGAAATTTCCATTCATGTTTTAGTTGACAGGAAGTTTTAATTTCACAAGTCACTTGCTCCATTACTTTGATGAGTTAAGAGTATTGGAAATACCCCCCATAATGCTCATTGACATGCCAATACTTTTAGGGCAGTGCTTGCCCAGCTCATATCTGGTTAGGCAGCAAGGGATGGTTGTTTGGAAGCAGCATATTTGAGGAAGAAAAAGCAGAACATATTTCACAAGAGAGCAGGAGAGAAGAACACATGCTTAGGTATGTTCTGTAAATGCTATGTTATCACTAAGAGTTGTAATATTTATGACTGCACTTCTTGTAATTAAAATTAATAAACTTGCACTTTTATTTTTTACTTAACAATGCTTAGCAAAGCTCAGGGAAAAAAAATATCAGTTCCTCGGGTGGACAAATTGCTTTCCACTCAAACTGTGACATTAATAGAATATGATATACTGTGAAGATCCTGGAGGGTCCTCACACACCTGCCCATTTGCCAAACCCTACTATGGAAACTACTTCTACCCAAGATCTTTTAATTGCAATCACATTTGTAAATGAGAGAGAGGAAACCCTAAATCTTGGACAACCCCATCATCTTCTGGACTCCTGTGAGGTGCAGGAAATCTGAGACCAATCAATCTTTGTCAGCCTCTTGCCATAGGCTGATACCAGTGAGGGTAGACTCAAAACGCAGGTGATAAACTCCAGTCATTCTTGACAACAGATAAGGAGAACAGAAGAGAAAGGGAAGAGATGCAGTAGAGCTAGCAAGACAATTTTCTAAAAAATACTGAAATATTAAATATGCCACAACCATAGTGAAAACATGGAAACAAAAATATCAAAACATTTCTGACCAGCTTGAGTGCCTCCTTTGGGATCTGTGCATTTGGTGGAATATTTTTTTTTATTATTATTATTATTATTATATACAAAAACTGTGACCAGTTCAGAAATGCATGCCCTGGTGTGATGGGAAATGCAGATGTGATCACTGCCCTGGCACTGCTCAGTGGATGCACCACTCACTCTGAAATATCTCATCTCCAGGGGAAGGTCTGTCGAGCCCAAGAGCCTGTTCAGTGTAATCTATTTTTGTCATGCCTCATCTTGTTTTCTCACTTAGCAATTAGTTTAAGATAGGGTTAACATTTGTGCTGATGTGCAAAGTCTATCTCTGTGTTAAGGAACGAGGAAGGGATGGGGAGGGAAAAGAAGGGGAATGAGGGAGCAGGGTTGGACGGCAGAGACTTTAGGGTGAGTCAGAGGAGCTGCTGCCCTGCAGTTTAACCTTGAACCAGCCCCTCTGCTTCCTGGTAACTCAGTTTCTCAATCTTTAACATGGAAATAGTGACACTTTTTCCTTGCATTGCAAGGACTTCAGATTAAAGGTGCTATGGACTCTTCTAATTCTTACTGTTTTGGGAAGCAGATAAGAAGCATTGCTGCTGCATAAAGTAGCTCTTCTGCCTCTCTCACCCACGGAGTTCTTTTAACTGATGAATCCCTCCAAAGGTTCTCAAGCTGTAATATAAAATAGATGTTTTGGCTTCAGTAAAATATACCACAATTTACATATCAAATAAATGTAAACTCCTGTGAATAAAGGTTAGTGATGCACAGCACCACTGAGATAAAAATGACAGTAAATTCATCTTGGATCTACATAGAAGGAATAAAAAGCTCATGCATAAATATAAAGAAGGTTGGCAATGTCTAAACCATTAATAACTACTTTAACAATAATGTCTTGCAAAATTACATTCCATGGATAAACTTTGTTGTTTTTTTTTTATTTAATTGAAAAAGTAGTGTTATGCACTGCCTAGGAAATCTCACAGGGTGGCAGAAGCTGAGTAACATTTCCGTTCTTTGCGAGCTCTGTAATGCAGCATCTCATATTGTTCCCAATTTTGTGTGCTGTTCTTCTCATGTTAACATCAAGATGTTTTTTCCTGTGCCTATAGCGCAGAGGTTGAAACAAACCCTAGAGCCCTGTGACACTGAATATCCAGCCTTTGTTTCCGAGCGCACTATAAAGGAGACCACGGGGAATATTGCTTGTGATGACTGTTTCAAGTAAGCCCTTTCCATTTTTTTTATACAACTGTTTGTGACAAAGCAATAAAACTGAATTATTCGAGGCTGTGTTGAAGAACGTGCAAGTCTGTTGTGTTTTATCCTGTGTAATGACCTCTGTCAAGGTGTTGTTTCTCCTGTTACAGGGGTCACTTAGAAGTTTGATGCTCTTAAATTAAAGTCGTGCCTACTATTTTCTACCAAAAAAAAAAGTAAAAGCAGTAGAGGCTTATGTTAATTTCAAATAGTGAATGTTTTAATACTTTTCCTAAATGCAGGCAGCATTCTAAGGGCATAGGCTGTAAGATTTAAATTCAAAAGGTAAGTGCTGTTCAGTCTCCTGTCCAGGAGGAACCCTGCTGGATAGCTTAGGAGTTTCCTTCTGGTACAGTGGGATCTGGGTGTTTGTCTGGAATGCCAAACAGAGTTTCCTTCTTAGAATGTTAGTTTGAAAGAGTGGGAGATGATTAAATCTATTCTCCAAACTTTCAGTGCCGGGAAGCAGAGTTAATAACAGATCTCACATGACAGTGCTGCAATGTCATTTCTACCAGTGCTGCTGTAAAGTTGTCCCTAATAGAGCTAAAAGAAGAGGAAGACTTCAGTCTAGCTTTCCTCTTTCACACTGAAAATGTATTTTTGCTGCATTTAGTTCCCATGTGCTGTGTGTGACATTTTGACTGTAGTTCTGGTACATTTTAATTGTGGAATTGCATAGGTATAGCTCATGCAAATTTCTGTACTTTGATAAGTCTCTTAATTGGATTTCCTTTATGCTGAGAGGTTACAATCACCAGGATGATTAGTATTTACAGCAATAATTTGTCTATCAATATTGATGTCAGGAAGAATTTATAAGTCAAACAAAAATCGTTACAGCTCTTGCTTTCCAGGCTAAATCAATATGCAATTAGCAAATAAAGGTGAAAACTTCACTTTGAAGTCAATAGGTGTGGTTCTGGACTTACTCCTAAATTTTCTCCCTGATATTTTCATTACTTTCAAGCAGGAAATAGGAGTAAGTACACTGGAGATAAATTTTAAGTGCTAATATTCACTTTTCATTTGCTACTGACCAACTTTTAAGTAGAAGGAAATTGTTAATGTCTAGTATGAATAATTGGTTTTACATGGCTTTGTGGAATAGAAGTATGAGAGTGCTTTGTAAATTGATGCTCTGGAACCCTTTAAGTGCAACAATTGGTCCCACTGCCTGAAAAGTACAAACTCAACAAAATCAAGCCGTGATTTTTCCACTTGACATATCAAATACAATGAAGGTTACCCTGCTGTGAGTGCTTTGTGCCAGCATTGTAGAATTTAAGCAGCCTTATTTTGTGATAATTTAACAGAAGGTTACTGAGAAGTTGTGCAAAAAACTATCATGCAATCCTGGAAGTGTTCCAGGACAGGTTGGGTGGGGTTTTCAGCACCCTGGTCTAGTGGAAGGTGTCCCTGCCATGGCCAGGGAGCTGGAACCTGATGGTCTTTAAGGTCCCTTCAAGCTCTAACCATTGTATGATTCTCTTTAAATATTGCAAACAGACATGATTCCATGCAAAGAAGATTAATTTAACAGGACTAGGTTTTCTCAAAGGAACACAGATTTTAGTCTGTGTTCCTAGGTAACTTCAGGTCAAACGAAATGTTTCAAAAATAATACAATTCTGCAATGCTTGGAAAGCACGAAGTTGGAAACTGAGTTTAGTGAAAATTATAGTATTTCAAAAATAATGCACTCAGATCTTTTTCATAGAAAAACATTTTGTGTTCCACAGTGGAAAAAAAAATAAAAGAAAACCCTGTAAGTTGCAAACTGATCTCAAGGCACCCATTATTTTTCTCCACAAGCAACGGCAAAACCTAAAGAAATAATCCAGAAGAACTATTAGATTCTCATGGGAAAGTTGTTCATTATACCATTTACCCACTGTCATTAACAATCTACAAATTGCATCTAAGATTGCAGACTGCATTGGATTCCAAATATTTTTGTTATAACCCAGGACACTTTCCCGCAGAACAGCTAAGGAATTTGACCCAAAGTCCTTTGTAGAACTACATCTTCTGACCCAGTTTTCTGTTTCATGGCCTCAGTACCAATAAATATTTTTACAAGCAAGTGTATTGCTTAATATTTGTAGTTTAGGAATGATGGGCTCAGTCAGAATTTAGTCAATCTTTTATACAGTAAGTCTGGAGCTGACACAGTGTCCAGTGCTTAACCTGTGCAGCATCACTTTGAGCCAGTGGCATTCTTTTCTGTGTCCTCCTTGGATTGAGTTATAGGTTCATCTGTGATATATAATTGCAAATATTTATTGCAAATGGATGAAGATAGTTGTAGATATTTACCTTATTATGAAAAGAATACTGAAAAACTGCTTGAAAGACACTAGAAAAGTCAGTAAATTGTGAACAGGTTTGCAAACAAAAGTTGTGCAAGTACTCTGCTTTAAGCAGGTTTGTGTCAGAAGATACCCCAGTCCCTGGCTTTTGTTCCTGCTGTGTCAGGCACTACTATAGAGCCCTTGTCTGAAAAAGGAGACTAAAACCAGTCTCTTAGTAGAAGTTAAAATGATGACTGATGTTAATTGAAACCATATAATGTTACTTAGAGAAGACATTTTGGGGCACAAATACTGTGTTTTTGCTAACAAAGTCACAGTCATAGCCAGCAAGGTCACAGGGTGAGGGGCAGAGGCTCAGTTTTTTTCTGTCCTGGGTGTGCTGTTACTGATCTTGTAGAAATACCCTGCCCATGCAAAGAGGTCAGTTACCAACTACAGCAATGAAAATTCATAAATATCTCCAGTCATAAATTTAACCATAGATACTTGGATTTAAATTGAAGCAGCCTAAAATAAATCACACAGAAGAAAAGACTACCTGCTAATTTTTTAATAGCTGGCTCACATTTTCAGCCATCTCTGGGAACTCATTCAATGGAAGGACACCTATTCACTTAAGCAGGAACTAAATATACACAGGCATATAAAATGCACTCCCTATATGTAAACTTATCTCTTACAAGCTAACTACTTTGGGATAAATTGCAACATTTAAAAATGATTTTCAAAAATATAGGTTTTATTAAGAAAGCAGGAGCCTAAAAGAAAATAAGAATTAACATAAGAATGTCATTAGGGTCAGGGTTTGGCTGTCCCACCCCATAATTTGTTGTTATTCAATATCCCAATGATTATTAAATTAATCTGTTATTTAAACAGCAACCAAAAACAAGTCAACCCATATTTTCAAAGCACTGTCAACAAGAGAGAAAAACTGGGATTTTTTTAAAAATCTGAAATGGTTTCATATTTTCCAGTAAGCTATTCCCTTTTGTAGCAAAAAAACCTAAAAAAACATATAAACTGCATTACTTCTGAAAACTTATTCATAGACTGTTCTATTACAGCCTCAACATTGAAAGCAATTAATTGCTAAAGAGAAATATTTTTGTTTATCAGTCTGAACTGGCACTCTTTCTGTGGAGTCAGAGCTCCACTAATGACAGATGTGCTTGGTATCTTCTGCTCAGAGCTGAGTTTCTGATTAGACATCAAGCTTGAAGTTTCAGACTACATAAATATCTCAGTGCTACTTGTAGTTTTATGAAGTATTGCGCCAATATTTTAGCCAATTTTAAATATAAGTGTGCCAACCAATGTTCTTCAGCAATGCTCACTGGGTACTGCACCAGTTTTGCCTTCTGGGGATCTCATCATAACAAATTTTAGTTGCATTAAAAGTGTCTAAGAAAAGCATCACTAGAATGTAAAACTTATTATAAATCAGAAAGGATGATTGCTGTTAAGATATTTGATCAGAAAATGTTTGCCAGTATTTTTACTATATCCTCCCATCTCTTTGCAGAACAAAATGTTTTTGTCTAATTGCAAATCTTATTTATGAATAAAAATTCAAATGTTTTCATTAAACTTCATTTAGGAAAATACCATTAATTTCAGCTATAACTGCTATGAAGGTGAATATAGCAATTTAGTCATCTGACTATTTGTACTTTAAGCATATATGTTAAAATTTCCAAGTTACAAGGAGCCAGTTGAGTGCATAGTTGTCAAATTTGTGTGTTCACTGTAAAAACTGTGGGTATACAGATCAGGCAGCAGTTGCACAGTCAAATACCTAAAAATTTGCCCTTTTAACCTTTCCTGTTCATGTGTGATGACATATTGGACTTGGATGAAGATCAAAAATCTGGCCTTATGTCCAAAAAAATCCTCCTTCACTTTTAATTGCAGCACTCACAGGTCTACAAGGTCAATACCAAAACCCCAAAGAAACTGTTTTGTTTCCAGTTGATCCTCTGTTCAAAATCTTAAGCCACAAAGAGGAAACTAAATATAAGAAAGCCATATTGTCACCAGGGAAGCAAGGAAGTATTTAGCTACGATCATCCTAACCCTGGGAAAGATTTGTGCATGTTTTAATTATGCCAGATAGGAAAGATGAATGTGTTTACATTAGCCTGTTGGGCATCACATGTAAATTGCCTTTTAACATGTATAGGAACTACTTATTTGAATAAACACTGTCCCATGTATCGTTTGTCCCAATAGAGTGTTGGTAAGCAGACAAGGAAAATAATCAAGAAATCATCAAAGAAAATGGCTTCTCTTGCTTTCCTCATAGACTGGGTATTGAATGCTGTTTATTGTCAATAAAAGAGGTAAATGGCAATGGAAGTGTAGTTCAGGATGACACTGAACCCTTCACGTGGATTTATAATGGCAAATTTCAGACTTGTCCACTAAATGCAGAGATTTGGCAATAACAGATAAATAACAACACGTATTAGATGCAGACTGCTCAGGGCATGAGTATATTAGTGTCAGGAGTAGTGCAATCTGCAAACATTAAAATGGTAATGGTTTTTAAAACCCACTTAATCTCGAGACATACCACCATTTGCTAAAATATTTCCGCATTTCTTTCTCAGTAGAAGCTTGCCAAACTGCTGTACTTGATCATGTTTAAAATGTGTAAATAAATACACAGTTCAATTTCCCATGAAATAAATAATCATTTGCCTTTTCAGATGTAGTTAGTTTACTGCTAAACAAACCAGCTTGCCACATAAACCAGCCAAAGCATCAAGGGCCAATTTCTTCTCTTTGGGAGCTCTCTTGATGTGTATCACAACGTTCCTGTGTCTATCCTGGAGCTGTTAGGGCAGAAAATTATAGTCAGTCTTCTAAAAGACACTTTAGGTTGTATCCTTTTTCCTGTATCCACCTCTTATGATGCAGAGGGAAATGTTCCCTCTATTTCCCCACCCTTTGTTCAGCCTGTGTGTTTTTGCACTGCTGCCTTTCCCGCGTGGCCGCGTGGCGATGCACACGTGGATGGTTCTGAGCCGTGCCCGTGCTGGGTCTCAGCTGTGCTGCAGCCAAACTGCTCAGGAATGCTCCTTACAATGCTGAACACACCTCGAATTCTGAGAGCTGGCTTGGATGTGCATGGAGCTAAAGGAGTAACTTCAAGGGAAACTGTATTTTGCACGCCTCAGTAGTTCATTGTTGAAGTCTCAAGGAGCACAATCTATGGAATTATCGTGAACCTCTCTTTTGAAAAGCAGATCTTCCAGATTTGCAGAATACTTACGGCTGTTAAAAAGTCTTTAAATGTGAGGCAACAGCAGTATTTCTAGAAACTTATTTTAGCCAAAACCCCAAAACTCTAGAAGTTCCAAAAATATTTTTTCCTTGTTCTTTCCTAGTAAAAACTATCAAATTATGCAATTTAAACTGCTAGAATTGTTTATTAAAGGTCTTTATACTTAGCTTAAAATGTTATATTGTGTGTTACCCACACTTCTCCACTTGCAGGCTGAGTAACTTTCTTTTCACTTCAAAGGCACCAATGATTATAATGTTTGTCATGCAGGTGTAATTTAAAGTCACTGTATGGGCAATTTAACTCTACCCTTTGATAATGTATATTTTGAATGTCCAGCTCAGGAAACACTGTAAATTACTATTTTCATTTAAGAAAAAAGGTATATAAAATAATAGGGCAAGACATATCTAAGTTACCAGGCAGGTCTGTGCCTGCCAGTCATCAGTTTAACAATCCCTTGAACAGTTTTCAAGGCTGGAGAATTTCTGTTTGCTTTGAGATTTTTGGTTGGGGTTTTTTTTTGTGTTTCAGAATTTTTCTAGTATTCTTGTTGAATTCTGGAGCATTTTCGTTGTCTATACAGACTGCCACCCTTTATCTCCCACTATAACCACTGTAAAATCTTGGAATTTTAGGGAAAATGAAGTTTAGCTATAGGTTGTTTCTCAGTAGTAGGACAAGATGTGCACTCTTTCTCTTAACCTCCACTTCCAATAAAACCTCTGCAGGGGAATATGATGAGCTGCACCCATTCACTCTTCATAGTTAAAATCAGTACAAAATAAAAACTAAATCATACTTAAACCTAAATCTACTTAAAGTTAGCTTAACTTTACATTATGAACAGCATTAATAAATATTAATGAAATAGTAGTAGCTGATGCAATAAAAGGATGCTTTGTAATGACAAGATTTAAAAAGTTGTAAGTATGTCATAATATATAGAGCTGAGTAATAATATATATTAGTTTTATATACAATGGCTTGGGATAGGAAAAAATGATTGAAATTGAGAAATGTTGCAATGAATTTTTAAAGCATTGCAAATACTAGAACGTTAATTTTAATTTGTAATATATTCATATTATGATGAAAAACAATGCAAACATGGCTCAGACATCATTACATGGGTTACTTTCCTTTTTAAAAGGTTTGAGATAGCTTACTGAGTATTTTAAAGCCTTTAACTTAGAAAAACAACATGACTCTTAAGATTTGAGAGCCATGCAAGGAACTTTTGTATATTATATAAAACAATAGAGAGTTTTATCTGGCTATGGAAAAGATGGCACATAGTGTGCTTAGGTCTTTCAGATGTGGCTCTCTCAATCATTGCTCAAGTTTATGTTAACAAATAAATTAGCAACATCCTTGCAAAACACACTGTGGACACATCCAATGAGCAGTTTAGCTCCAGGATTTATTACTCTTTCAGTGTGAATCTCCTGGTCATTTCTGGTTTTTATACTTCAGTTTCTGTTGTGCAGCTCCTTGGTAGAGTCATATTGTAGATGAGACTTTACCTAAAGTTGTGGAAAAGAGTAATTCCAATTCTTGCAATTCAAGAGTTACTTTTACAATGTCTTATGATATGTGAGCCTTCCTAAACCAGAATGTATCAACTGGCTTTTTTAATCTTAAAGTTATATATAGAACCTAGCTTAGAAATCATATAGTATTTTAAAAAACACAATCTGAGATGTTTCTCAATACAAACCACAACGACTTGTGTAGAGAACTCTGCTAAAAACACGTATTTGCTAACATGCTGTAGTAGAACTGCATTTGTCAGCCTGGATATCTTCTCTGACCTCTGTTGTGGTCTTGTTAACCAGGTGTCACTGTCAAGGGGAAAGTCTTTAGGAGAGCTCTGATCTGATTTGCTTTGTGCCCATTCCTGTGTCTCTGTTGGTCACTGTGAGCACAGGTACCCACCCTGCTCATGGGGACCCATGTATGTCACACTCAACTCAGGGCTGTTCAGGGCTGTGAATGCTGACAAATATTTAAAGTTTGTGAGATTTCTGGTCTTGATTTCTTTGGGAAAAAAAAAATTGCAGTACATTTTAAACCTGGAGGTCTGAAACTCTTCATTATCCTTTCCTGTGCTAGAAAGGTTACAAACAGTCCAATGCCTCATTACACCAAGGATCTTCTGTCATCCTAAAGGCTGCACACTCTTAAGTTTTTGGATGTTTGCAGCATTCCTAACGAACAGTTGGTCAAGTACTCCTGTCTGGGCATCAGTTATTTGAGAAAGAATCCCCTTCTGGTGGGGAGGGAGCGAGGTTGGGCACTTCTGGGGGATCCTGTCTGAAGCTGAGGAGTTTCCAGCCATGGCAAAGCCCAAGAGCTCTGTGGGGCTCTGAGCATCCAGCAGGCACAGGAACGGTGAGGATGACACTGCTCACCTAAATCCTCAGTGCTGAACTTTGCTCTAAGTATGTTTGCATTGATACCAAACTGTACTACAGTCAGTCAGGCTGGATGTGGTGACAATATTTTGCTAGTGTGAGGTCAGGATCCAATTACAAGCCTGAGGCTGGGAGTTTATCTGCTTCTTTTCACGTGAGAGAACCATTAGCTGGGAGAGAACCATTTATATACTGTTCCAGCTCTCAGAAATGTTGTTATTGGCATATATGTTATTTTTACAAATTGCATTAGATATTTCATTTTCTGTCATCAATTATTTGGGGAAAAAAACCACAAAAAACCAAAAACAAGTAGCACAGCTTGACTGTGATATAAACATTTCATTCATTCATTGCAAAAATGTGATAAGCGAGAGAGATGTGGGTTGGAAATGTGGCCAGCAGCCTGGAAAGCACATGATAGGAGTTTGGAAACAGCAAAGTGGATATCTGCACTTCAGCTGAATGCTTAAAGTTTGTTCCAGACCATTAGGGTTGAACGTTTGCAACCAACAGTTATGTGAGGAACACATATTTGAGTGCAGTGTGCACAATATTTTCCATTTACTCTGCCCTCATGCTGTTTGGTTTTTTTTATTATTTCTCTAAAAAAATAGAAAAGATCACATTTGACAGATGTGAAATGTAATCCCGAAGTTACAACTCATCTTAATCCAAAATACTTCAAGTTAATTAATGGAGGTTTGCAAGCAGAAAAATAACACTGAAACATCCAGAGGGAAAAGGCTGAGTTTACAGTGATGCTCAAGAGCCAGAGTGGCCACTGAGGGCTATCTGAGTTGCATCAAAATTTAGACACTTCCTCACATCTTTATGCATTTTTTTAGGTTGCCAATTTGAAAATATTGCCCTATGTTTATTTCTGTTCAAACTACTCACAGTGAAATTCTTCCATGCTTTGTAGAATTTGTCTGTCTGAGCAAAACAAGTGGTATTTAAAGGATCTTTTCTGTTGTCACACAAAAATGATTGATATGATTCTGTAAGTGCAGGAATGACATTTGCCAACACAGTACTCTTATATTCTACTCATAATTTGATTTTAAGTCCCACAGTCATCACTGTGACATTAAATGATAGTAATAGTGTTCCAATAGTCATTAAGAAAACAAATGGAAAATACATACATGCATTTTTTTCCCCTTAAATCAGGCTACTAAACCTCCTGAGCATGGAATTAAAAGTGAATCCAAACAATGATTTAAATATTTATATGACTAAAATCCTGCCTAAGCCTTGTGTTTGTCATAACGACATATTCTATTGCAATGTCTGTTATAAGCACAGATAAAACAGCAGGGTATTTTTATAAAATTAAAAGAGAATACTGATTGTAAAATACAGCATATAGATCAGCAGTTATTACTTATGAACAAGGATTTTTAAAGCAAAGTGTGATAATGAAGTATTTCTGTGAGAAAACAAGTATTAATTTTTAGCAGGAAACACACAGCATTGTTTTTAAACAAGCTGAATTGCTTTTAGTGTTATTGCTGTTTATAATCATCCCCAAATTACAAAGAAATATCTTCCATTCTTCAGTATAATAGGAAGATACTCTCTCTAAATGTTCTGGTCCCACAGGCATAGTTTTATCCTGTGTCTTCCGAGTTCCATGCTGCTTGACATTAGTTTTGTTCCCTCTAACACTTTTCAGCCTTTGCAGCTGTTTGAAGAAAATAGGGAGCCATGGATCTGAAAATCAGAGATTTCTGAGTGCTCCCGGGAGGTTCCCTGAACTCCTGTGCAGGGGTTCCCTGCCATTCTTTGTTGCTGAAACAATTCTTGTATCAGTGTCAGTGCCACCAGCTAATGGCAGGAAAAGGAAAATAGTTCAGTGCAAATGACCAAGAAATGGTGGTGTTTGGGATCCTGAGCCTGAACAACTCATTATCACTGTGCCCTCTCTTACAGCTGCCCACCCTCAGGCCCATACAAAATATGCTCTGTTGAACCAGATTCCTTAAGATGCACTGTGCTGGGGCTGGGGAAGGGGCTGCTTATTAGGGAAACCTCACATCTGTGGTCAGTTTATATCCTGGCCAGTGGGCAAGGAAATGGATTACTTCTCCTGCATGGAAATACAGAGACTAAGCTGATCAACTGCAATATTGATTTCCTTTGATAGCAGATGCTGCAGTCAAATAGGGGAGAGTAAACAACTTAAAGGTTAGGTTTGCTTAGCTGGATGAGGCACATCTCTGGTGTGTCTGAAATAGAATTACCTTAGCTTTGCCTGTCCATCTGGGCTAGGAAAGGAAAGGTGGAGCCAACAGCATTTCAGAGACAAGAGGTTAAGCCTACCACATACAGATTTTGCACCATAATTATGGAGATATTTGTAGTGAAACAATGACCTGCATTAAGAAGGGAGATCAGTGGCTTACAGGAGTGTGTGATGCTCAAGTTGGCCAGTAAGCTGCCAGGAGATAGAACAGCCAGGAAAAAAAAGGGCACAGCTCTGCCTTGGTCCTGCTGTGCCTGTTTCCATCAACTTGGGAAATGCTCCAAAGTCTCTAAGGAGACAGATTGCAGAGGCCTCATGGCAAAGCCCCAGTCTTGCACCTGCTGCCCTAAATCCTTTCCCACAGGGCACTGTCACTGCTTGTCCTGCCACCCCTGTCCCTTCCTCCATCTTGGAACATTTTCCTTTTCCAGAGAACTTTGTCCCTCTCCCAGATCCCTCACTGACACTTGGGCACCCCAGAGGTTCAGAGACAGAAAGATAAAAGAAAGAGAAAGAAGCACAGAGTGGAGAGAAGGCAGTGCTGCAAGGGTAGTGTCAGCTCAGTCCCTGCTCCTGTGCTGTATATATTCTAATTGTTTCTCCTTACAGAAGAAAGAGATTATTATAATAGGAAAAAGTAGTGGCATTTTGAGAATTAGGTTGGGGGGTTTTGATTTGTTTGGGTTTTTGGGGTTTTTTTTAAAACACAATCTGGGGAGGAAATTATTGTAATATAATATATACTATAACTCTTTAAAGAGTTTTGCATATACAAATAAAAGGGAGAGATTCCAATATAAATTTAAACCAAAAAAACCCCAGCAAACAAACCAAAAAAAGCCCTAACAAACCAGATTTGAATGTAATGTGCTGGCTCTCTAAGAACAGGTGTTGCAGCCCATGCTTAGCTTTAGGTATCGTGTTTCACCCTGCTCAGGATGCATTTCTCTGCAGGATCACTGTCCATCCCTTAGAGAGAAGGACCCTCCTGCAGAGGATGGCTCAGATCCCCGGAGCCAAGCCCCAGCCCCGAATTATCCTTCAATAGTCTGTGTCTGTGCAAGTCCAGTGCTGGAGGTATCGCCCCTCTGATGCAGGAACCTGAGTTATGTGCTTAAAGGCACCCCAGCATTTGCACTACAGTGCTGTTGTGATGCTTTCCAAGTTTTAGGCTGTCTAAAAGAGTTAGACAGGACTGATTATCTGTGGGAAGAGTCATTTAGCCACCAGACACACATTAAAAATATGCTTTCTTACTATGCCTTCAGAAGAATGACTACCACATATAATTATGAACACAGCAGTGCTTGAAGTCCAAGTCCCTTCTTTTTAATTGCATTAATGAAATATTAATTTTCAAGGAGCGGATTAATAAGTATTGCTTTTTGACCAAGTATTTTCTACTTCCAGTTAAGACACAAAGCTAGGGTTTTTTTCCCAAATCAATTTCCATTGTATTTCTGCACATGTTTTTATACGGACCAAAACCAAAAGAGGTTAAAAAGAGATAGATACTGTGTGTGCAATGTGACAAAATTGTCACGTAATGCTCTGACTCAAAATACAGAGTTCCATGCAGACTTACTTTCTGTTGTTATTTTTTCTTCATTAACAAGATTGCTCGGCATAACTAGATTTTCTTCCTCCCTCTCTACCCCTTAAGGAAGAATTAAACTTCTTCCTTCCTCACCTACCCCACAAAGTCAAGAAACAGTTTGTTTTCTGTTCTGTTTTAAGCCTCTGAACCTGCACATCAAATAAACGAAGCTAGTTCCTCAGCGGATGAAAGATGGAGATGAAATTATTAATAAGCTTCTTATTGACTCCATGTAGCTTCAACAGGAACCCCAACAGTTTATTCTGTTTTATATTTGGAGATTTATGCAAACCTATTCCTGTGCTGCCCCTGTTGAATGATGGTGATGATACTGCAGTGAAGGAAAAAGATTCAAACAAAAAGATTTATACTACTTAAAACAAAAAGAGCTTTATCCTTTAAATGTGAAACATTCTCCATAATAATAAGGCACTTAAACATAGACTTTCTTTTGATTGTTAAAGCAGCAATAAAGTTCAGCCAAACCCCTTACTAAGTCCTTGAGAGTTGGTTTCCATACTACCAGGGAAATGCCAGCTTAAGCCAGCAGGTGTTCAGCAATGGTTATTGTAAGAGAAACTTTAGAGACTCACAGTGGATCTCACAAAAAGATAATACCATTTTCCCTACTTTGTCAGCGACTTTATTTCTCACTGCAGCCATGGAAGCTGTTTGCTGGAGGTTTTTCTCCCTTGCAACAGAACCTTGGCGTTCCCAGTGAAGTATTTTGGTGGAATGTCTCAGTCTCTGAAAGGCTTCGGTCTGACTGTGTTCGTGCACCTTTTGTTTTCTCTGAATCTTTGGTTCCTGAGACTTACTGGCATGAATGTTCAAAATTATTTCCAAAGATGCCTATGCATGTCACCATGGGAACTGAAGGCTGATCTCAAGCAGCAGAGCTGCTGCTGGGGTGATTGTGTGCTTTATCCAGTTTGGGCATGGAAGCAGCGCCATGTGGATTATCTGAATAGTCACACAGCAGCTGTGGTGGTTTCGACTGGCACAAACTTCTTTGCCACTGATCTGGTGAGGGTAAGAATATCTCATGACTGTGAAATGGTCTTAAATTACAGTGGCTGAAAGAAGTATATTTTGCTTTTGCAAACTATTAATAGAAAAGAAAACTAAAATAGACATTTTTTTTGCCCTTATTTATTTGCTCGGCTCGATTTCGGTCTTGAATCCTCTGTCTTCACTTGTTGGTATGTTGGCTTTACAACTTCATTTCCAGATTCTGTTTGAGAATTTTGTAAGGGGAAACATCCATATATTGCTTGATGGAAGAAAACATTTTCTTTTGAAATTATTTTTAGTGGGAGGATAAGAAGCCAGTTGTTTCACTTTTCAAGATATTAGTTAAGTTGTAATTATGCACTAAGGAAAAAAATGCTGCAGTGAGCCAAAAGTTTCACTGTTTTGTGATTCTTTATACCAGCCCCATGCTCTGTGGCAGCCACTACAAGCTTAGACTTTCCACAAACTTCTGTACTAGTTAAACAGACTGTAGGTCTGTAAGAATATTCACTGTTTGGTAATCAGTCAGTGTGATTAGTTTGTACCTATGATATAATTCCTAAGGTAGCAAAGAAGGTTTTTTACTTAACTAATAGATTGCTCTTTGAACTGCCCTTAATTCATAATTTCCGTCAATCAATGCAGGTACTACATTCCCCAGTTTGATGAAGTCAAAAATTATGAAGGCTTGCAGTAATAAAGCAATACATAAAGTTTTGCTAGATTTCTTAGTTCAGCTGTGAAGTCATTTATTCAGCATCATAGTTCTGTAACATTCTTCTGGATTCCATGCATTCATCCCAGTTAGGTGAAGTGATAGGAATTTTTCTTCTCCCCTCTCTAGTCTGAGGAAGGAATGGCCTTATTCTGCACAGCCCTCAAAGTGGGTGGAAGAAGAAGCAGAATGGGAAATTGCCCAGCTTTCATGAACTGGCACCTTTAAAGCTGGCTGTAGGGTAGATGCTTTCCACAGGCTTCAGTGTTCACCTGGGGCTCACAAAAAGGGATATCACAAAAGGGCTTGAAGCTGGGCAAACCACAGGTAAAACAAGAGTAATTACTCCCTTCTCAGCAAAAAGAAATTAATCATTTAGCACCCAAGTAACTGTTAAAGCACTTAATGCCCATCAGGTTCTTTTCTGAGCTAGTTTTAAAGATACAATGAATATAATTTTCAGACTGCACAAAATGCAAATTGTGCCAATTTCTGGCAATAAAAGTAATGTTTTTTCTATCCTTTACTGTTTGATTTATTCATAGCTGGTTTGAGAAATTCATGCAGTACAATTTTGGTGCTATTGCCTGCTAAAGATTTTCCCTCCTTTCCTTTTATTGGCCCCATTTCTCCCACACACAAATCCGCAAAGCCACAGATGCTCCATTACAATGATGTCAGTCTTGCTACATGCTCCAGCTGTTTGGTAGGTACATTTATAAAGTTCAGCTTTTTACATTATGCCATAAATGTATATTTCACGTATAAACATAAAGTTAACATATTGCAGATCACTCTAAGTGTAATTTTAATGGAGGTTCAGTAAGTTTAAAAAATACTGAAAAGCATTTAATCTTTCCGTTGGCAACATTTTTATAGTAAGTTTTCCAAATTTTTTTTCTTAGGCTAGGTTTAAATATTCCCTGCCCTCTCTGCTATTTCATCTTCTGTGATCTTTGGAAAAGCAGGGAGTTATTATAGTAAGACAATATGTATTTTAAAGAAAGATGTCTGAGGAAAAATATGTTTCCCTCCGCATCTTCTTGGTGCTCAAACCCTCACTTAGCATTCTGTACATTTACCAGCAAACCACGCTGCAAAACACCTAATTCTTGGAACTGCCAGATTTCAGTGATATTTGATATGGCAATATGCTGCTGATAGGATGTATAAATTCTAACAGATTGTTTTAAAATTTCGTGAAGAATTGGTCTGAGCCTTAAAGCCATTGTTTGTATTGTGTCCTGAGTTTCAAAGGAAAGGCTGAATAGTGTCCATTTGGCTCTGCCTTTTGCCCCTTTTCTCTTTGGTATGTGCTGAAACTCTGTGCATCATTGACTGGTGCCCACAGGATCCTTCCCTGTTCTCCCCTGGGTGCTTTCCTTCTTGCAAAAATGTCTTTATTTTTTTGCTCTCCCTTTGCATTGTCTACTTTGGCTTCATTTGAATGTGGTGCTGAGTTATCACCATATTTACACCAGGTAGTCCTTATTCTCAAAAAAGTAGTTTGGGAAGATTTTGAGGGCTAATCTCTGTTTTGTTGGCTCAGTAATAAAATGGCTCTCAAGAAAACAGATGAAAGCTGAGGTCAGGAGTTTCTGCTGCTTCCAGCAAGACCCAGGGTGCACAAAGGCCATAATAAAACTGTAGAGACTCAAGTTTGGGACTGTGAGCTATCAGTGTGTGGCTGTAGAAGAACCTTCATTAATGTTGTGAGTCTGTTCCATTCCAGGCTGTAAATACATTAAAGTCTGATAAACTCCTAACAAGAACCAGTGGCTCAGAAATGCTGATAAATGTCACTATAATTTGTTTTCTTTTTAATTTTCAGGTCTTTTGTTATCCAGCAGATCCCAAGTAGCAACCTCTTCATGGTGGTAGTAGATAATGAATGCTTCTGTGATTCTATCCCACCAATTACCATGGCACCTATAGAAATAAGGTATATCCTTTTATTTACAAACTGCTCAAAAAGAGATTCAAGATGCAAATATTGGAAAACTTCTTATCATGTAAAACTTGCATTGCATGACATTATCACCCATTATATGTGCTGTTTGAAATTAAACCATCTGGGAATATATTCTCACTTTTTCTCAATGAGAATTCACTTTTTTTCACTTTTTTGAACAGCCAATATTAATTAAGCAAGCACACTTATGTGGATCTTAAGCTGAATAAGGTCATGATCGTCTTTAGACAGCTGAACATCTTTCAAATTAGGCACTAAGTATGTAATTTTTTATAAGGATGGACCTCATTACTTTGGAACTTATAGGACCCCTTCTTATATCAGTATCTTTTTATTCAAGGTTTGAGTGGAGCATTGAAAATGTTTCAGAATCCTGCTTTCCAAAACTACAAAAATTTAGCAAAGTCAATAGATCACTTGATTCTTAATTTCTCCATTTCCTATTTTTTGCTGTTCTGTAGTTCAGGATTAGTTTTTTCCCATAAGTTGGAATTTGTCAAAAGCAGCCTGCAGTGTGCTTTTATTGCAGACTTATGCAAAGACACAGCAGCAGTGTATGGGCACACATACTGTTGAAAACACAGATCACAGAGAGGAAAGCACTGGAATCACTCTCTTTTTCTTGTGGTGACCACACATACTACCTTGGGGTTTTAATGGAGAGGAAGGAAGGAGCTGAAATATTTTCACTGTATTAATTTCAAAACACTCTCATGAGAATGCAATGCTTGAAGCATCTCTCCTTAACTGCCTTGTACATAATGAATCCCTTAAATGTGAACGGTTAAAATCTCAGAAGATAAGAAGACGTCCAGAATCTTGTCATGGATTTCACCCTGAAGTGAGTTTCTATCTACTTTTCCTTTCTTTCACACTCTGGTAAATTTTTATTTCTTTAAAAATAATTAGTAGGAAGATTGTCTTCCAAGATGCAATGTTGGGAAATAGTCAGAAGAATCAGTAGTCAGGGAAGTGAGGGATATTGTAAGTGCCACAAGTCTTTTTTGTACTCATGTAGATTGTCATGAGCTGCTGCTTTTGCAGACTGGTTTGTATCATGTCAGAAACCGTGGTAGGATGTGAGCACTGGCAGCCAGGAATATCTGAGAACTTTGACCTGAAGCAGTCACTGAAGCAGTGACCACAGGATTCCTTGTTGGAGATCTCTGGGAACTTTGTGCTGCTGCTGTTTGCTTCAGTAATTAGCTTCAGTATCACACCTGCCATGCTGTAGTCATTATGCTCACACACAATCTGGCTTGGGAGGGATAGTGACCCCTCCACTACAGGTGTTTACTGCTCTGTGTTCTGCATAATGCAGAGTACCAGGGAGAGAGCTGATAGAGACCAGGGTGTGGTTACAGTGGCTTGTACAGCACAGGTTCATAGACATCCTTTTTGCTCTGGAGTCATTTTAATTTCTGTTTCTGATGGTGTAATGCAATGTAGAAAAAGACATAAAGTGGGGGGAATGGTGTAGTACTTGTTGTTTCAGTCTACAACCTAAACTTGTTCAGCTCAAAACATGGACTGGTATTACTTCCTGGGTATATTTAATTTATGGTCTTTGTTGTTTGCACCAGTGCTCTTATGCCTGTGTTTGATAAAAAATCATTGATTGTAGTGGCTTGTATTTATTTTATTCTGTTGTTGTTTTATTTTCTTTAGGAAAATGCAAGAGAATGTGGTGGTGTCTCAGGCCTTAGTGCTAAACCTTCTCTTGTTCTTCTTCCTCTGCTATTGACGATTTTCTCCAGGTGACATTGACTGATGTGTTCAACTGGCATGCTAAAACATGGATAAACTGTGAACTGGGAAATGGTGCAACATAGAGGACGTGAAATATAGTCAGAGCATCAGCATTTCATGATTTTAAACTGTTGGTGATATAAATTCTTAAAGATATGTTGAAGAAAGATTTATCTTTTTACTTTGCAAGTCATGCAGATGTGAATTTGGCATATGGCAGTCATGATTCATCAAAAAAGGACTTGGTAGATAGAGGTGACCATTGCTTTGTCCCATTGAAAACAATTTAAACTGTGTACTTTTTTCAATAAAGTATATTAAAATCACAGTTTCAGAGTGTATTTTAAGTATGCTAATATATTTGTTCAAATAATGAATGATGGGAAGAAAATAAAATAAATGGATGATATTTTATTATGCTTTTAGCCTCTTTCTGAAAAAATTCAAAGAAAATGGGGACTTGGCTTTTACAATAAGGCAGAATAGCTTTTTTTAACGAGTTAAGGAAACACCTAGTCTGTATGAAGTTGAACAGGTAATATATGGTGCTGAATTATAGAGAAGGTTTGGTTTATGGAAACAGCTATAAAATATTTTATCTCCATTTAGAAAGTGAGTCGAAGCCCTATTAAACCTCGGTTCTAACTTAGGCAAGCTTTGGGTCGAATTGGTTGATTTTGCTGCAGATGGCAAAAATCAAATACTTTTCATCAAAAGGAATAGAAAGAAGTGTGGAATAGCCCACATCAAAGGGTGGCACTGCTGGTGTTCTGCCCTCTAGAGCTCATGTCAGACAGGAGACGCTCGTTCTGAAGGAAGTGGTAAACAGAAAAGTCTGACTTGCAGCACATCTGTGTCAGCAGAACCCATTTTTGGCTTTCTTTGAGCGTTCCTGTTGGTAGGCAAAGATCTAGACCAGAATGTTTTTATTCCAGGCCTTACATTCTTCTTTGTAAGGGAGATGAGGTAATAGAGATGAGCATATTCCTTTTGCAGTTGGCAGCAAAGTCCCTGCTGTGGATATATTTGCTGAAGATCTTCATCTTTGATCGATGATTGTCTTTGGAGTTTTCTACAAAGTAGAATGTTATCAAAGGATAACCTGTCCTCCTAACAATATAATACATTAAATGCAAAATAAAATGCCACTGTTCTCAATCTGGTGCTTGGAGACTGCAGTTTCCTGGTTGGGTGTAAGTTTGCTTTCAGCCTTGGATAAATGCTAAGCAGATTTGCTGTGTATCTTGAGAACAGGGAGCTAGGCCACTGAGAGGGGCTTTGCTTTAAAGAATAGTATCCAGCTTGTAAGGGGAAAACAAAATCTCCAATGCTTTAATGGGTTCAAATGCACTGGTACTCCCTCTGATTCTGAACTATACAGGTCTTTGTACTCATCAATTTCCTTTCCACATGGGTTTTTTTGGTGGTTGTTTTTGGTTTATTTTGGCTTTGTTTTGTTTTGTCTTCCTACAGATTTCTCTGTCCCTGCTTATTGGTCTCAAAATCTCTCACTGTGGAAGAATTTTCCATCTGACATTCAGTCAAACTGTTGTCCTAATGACATGCTCTATTTACTAAGCAAATTGGGAACTCAAGGCATTTTCTCCACTTGGGCTGACATGGATATCCTGCTGTTCTTTGCTTGGTTTTTCTCTGAGCTCTATTCCCCCTTACCATCCCTCATTCTCACAAAAAATTAATGTCAGTTCTATATTAATATTTTAGTAGTTTCTGATTCTCCTTCTGAGTTTCCAGAATTTGCAACATTGCAGCCTCGTAACACTTTTGTATATCTGATTACATTCTCCTGTAATGATATTTAATGGTTATAGCCAATACAATACAGGTAATTTTCCTTGTTAGTAGAAAGTGAAAAAACCCAGCTTTCTCATTGGAGCTATTGAAAAGCTCTGCATGCAACTGTCTGATGTGCTAATCATCATTGCTTACAAAGAAAGGAAATACATTAATGAAGAAAGTTTATTTCTACAGAAGCTTGGTGAAAATCTATAATAGAAATTCATTGTTCATTTTGGAAAGAGGTAGGTGGTTTTTTTAATTGCAAAGGAGCCAGAGAGTGACAAGAGAGATTAAAGTATGACAGTCTAAATTAATATTGAGAAAGTGATTAAAATATGGGTATGTAAATGAATATTGCTCATTGTGACATGTGACAATTCATTTTCATACACATACACTTACACAAAATTATGAAGGCAGAATGCATTGGTGTACCCAAACAAGTCACTGTTTGAAATAGTAATCCAAGTCAATTGCTAAGTGTAAAATCATTTTTATGAGTTGCCATTTCTCTTCTTGAAACCATCTTTTTAATTTTGTATCTATTCCTTGGAAGTTTCTGGTGCAGTGTGAATCCAGATTGATAAAGCCAGTCAGGAAAAATGGGCACAAGGCCCAGGGACTCCAGGGTGTGAGTGTGCACCAGCCAATCCCTTCTCCAGGGGGAATGGCTGCAACAGGAGCAGCCCGGGCTGAGCACAGAAATGATGGTTGTGAGTGTCAGGGGACAGAGTTCTCCATCAGGGGCTGGTTGAAAGAGATTTCCAGAAAAGCTGAGCTCATGGTAATGCTGTTCCTGAGTTTGAGTTTGCTGGTTTGAGTCTGCTGTGTCATGAGCTCTGAAGGTGTGAAGATACCATGCCATGAAGTGGGTCTGTGCTGTCATTCCATAGCCTGTGGCAGGTCATAGAAGGTTATGGAATTTAATTGCATTACCTCACTAATCTGAGATGCCATTCCTCTTAAATACTAAATTATTATGCAAAGTCTGATGCAAAGTCAGTTGCAGTCAATAGCAAAACAAATATGTGTGCTTGTGTATATATACAGGTGCATATGTGTGAGCTGTGTATATTTTTAATAGACAGGAAATTCAGACATTTTCTGTATCTTTTATCTCCCTGAATCTGGGGACAAATCCAAGGAGAACTGGGACAACTGTACAATAATTTTCTGCACAGCAAGAGGCAGAGCTAAAAGCTTTAGCTTTTGTAGGGCTTGGATCTTTTTGCTTCTTTACTCTCTTTGCTAATGGCATTGATTTGCAACTTATTAGCCCCAGCTGCCTCCTCTTCCTTTAATCTTGATAAAGCAAAAGCTGTCTGGGGGCTCAGGGCTGGCCATGGACACACTATTTTCTAATAGTTTTGTGTGGGAAAACTGTCCATAACTGTCAGTGCTGCAAACACTCCTTTAAAATCCTGTGAGCCAGAGAGCCTCGGGCAGGTTTCCACAGCTGTGCTATCTCCTCTCATTGTTTTTGTGACACTGAGACTGCCTGACCCACTGTGCTTGGCTGCCAGGGCCAGCTCTGCAGTATGTGTGTTCAGCGACACAGGTGGTTGCCCAGGGCAAGAAGATATTAAAAGCAGCTTTAATTGTTTCATTGCCTAAATGGCTTCAAGAGACTGGTTCAGTTTTCTTCTGATAGCAGGAGCCCCAGAACAAGGCATTGGCCTGTTTAGCCCTTTGAGTTCATGAGGCAAAATAGAAGATTGGCTCAGAAGGTTTGTGGCTGGAAGCCTCCAGTTATTTCCATGTGTTCCCTGAGCCCTTTATGGCCTTCAAGGATTTTTATATCTTGGTACATTCTGTGCCTCAGAAATTCCAGGTCGTACAGACTTCATGTAAATAGGCACTCACAATTGGAAAGTCTTCTGCATAAGAGTGCATCAAAACCTTTCACCCGTGGAAAATATTTATATTTAATTTTCCTATTTCGTTATTCTTTTCCCTGAGCTGCCCCAGTAATACTCCCAGCAATATGCAGCTTTTTTTCTACTTGTTTAAATCCTTCCCCATGTATAAATAAATAGCTGCCTTGCTATTTATCTGGTGCACAACAACATATTCCCTGTGACAGGTCCAGCTCCCATGTATCTCCTGAGAGAGAAATAGTTCCCACGTACAGAGTCCAGAAGGTCTCACTGGAGTTTATCACAATCCAGTCTCAAGACAATTTTCCTCTCTCTTGTCTTTAGCCTTTGGCCCTTATGCTCAGATCATATTTCTTCCAATATAATAATATTCTTGCTATAGTTCCTTGGGAAGATTTATGTCCTCTTCATAATGCAGTCCTATGTTTCTTCATAAGAACAGTTTTTGGAACTTGGATATTCCTGTGATGCTCTGAGTACAAGGACATGTCTCCAACTCTTCCAGACTTTTTTCCTTTCTTCCCATGGTAACTGTGGGTAACTAAGCAAGTGTTATTGTTTGCACTTCAGTACAAATTATTTTTGAAGTTCACAGCTCTGCCTAGCAGATGCTTTGAAGAAATTCAAAGCACAGTGTTAACTTAGGAAGGACTCATTGATTGATCTTGCATTAGATATTTTTTATTATTTTTTCCTAAGTCTCATGGTGTCTTAATTAAAAGTAGCCAGTCAAACTGTGGATTGATCCAGCCATCCAAGTGATGAGAGGCTAAAACCTTAAGACAATTTCCTTTTCAACAGTTTTAGCAGATCTGATTGCTCATCACTGTGGCAGGAATAACCAGGTAATGGTGTTTGTGTCACACTACTCTCTAATGCCTCACCAGGGGTCAAAACCTCATGTTTGTTTTGCTGCTAACAGTTTCTGGCAGCAAATAGGGAGACTACTGCTGACTATGTAGAAATTTTCAGGTAATTCACACAAAATTGACAAAACGGTATTGAAAAAAAATCAATGCAATATCACAATAAGTGGCATGAAAGCAACTGTGTTCACTGCGATATTTTCCTTATTAATTGCAAATCTTTGTTATCTTTAGATGGAATTGAGGCTAAATTTCCAGTCTGTCATGACACAGTGCTGTAAAACCCAAGATGCTTTTGAAGAGTTGAGCTCTGGTTCACTCAAGTAGAGCAGAATTTGGTTATCTCCTACTTGAATTCTTTTGTCAAAAGGTTATAAGGAGTTGACAGCTAGTAGGGCCTCTGTAAGATCAAGCTGGAAATCTGTTTTTTTATTCCAGATGTGGTCTTGAACTGCACTTATATATGTTTAAAGCAGCCCTGTAAGAAAAGGTTACACTTGACAATTCTGAGTCAGATTTGAACCTTAACATCAGAAGTTCAAGTGGTTAATGCTGGGTTTGTTTGACTATGTTAGGATTTAGTTTGCAGCTTTAACATGCTAGGCATTTCACTTCCAGGAGAAAGTGAAGATCAGATTTCAGTTCATGGTGAGAAGTGTTTTGAATCAGCCATTTAAATGTCTTAGGCAGAGTGCTAAATGTTTAACAGAGGAAGCTAGTCAGGACTAGCTGGGGTAGCTGAGCTAACTGAGAATGCTTGGGGCCCACATGCAAATGTGCAGATGAACCCTGAAAGAGGAGACACAGAATCGGTTTGGGTTTTTACTTTGTTATTCATTTGGCATTGGTCAGTTTGGTTTAACTGGAAAAATGAAATATTAGTTTTGCCCAGTTTTTGGGAGGTGTATGTGGGGGGAGAATTAATTCAGAGGCTGTCAGCTGCATTCCTGGAACTTCTAATGCTTCCTCTGAGGCATTACTGTGAGATGTGCAATAGATAACAGAGAATCCCAAGCTTCTGACAATGTATTTTTATCTGTTATAGTTAATGAAGCTGTTTAGGTACATCTGATTAATGTCTACAGATGTGAGTGAAATAATTAGGGAAAAAAGTAATCTATTGCATTGCTAGTTTCTAAGCATCATAAACAAACCAGAGCAACAATTAATTTGTAAATCCATTATCTCTAAAAGACTTTAAAAGCAGGACATGAAACCTGGTCATAAAGATTCTGATGGAGACTTGTGATTTCCATCATCAGCTCTTTGTGGGTTTCAGAGAGGCATTTTCCTTTAAAGTAGACATACTTCCTGCTCTTTCTTCTTCAGTCTTTCAAAGTCTAAACCCAGAGAATTTCAAGAACTCCCAGGAAATCTGTCCTCTGGAGAAACAGTAAACAACGAGTATTTTGAATTCAGCTTAAAACCTGGAGTTAATGTGATACACTTGAATTCATACAAGTATGGACTCAATAAGGGATATCTAGTTAATATCCTTTAGGTCCACTAGTAATGATATAAACAGAGATCTCTGTAGGAAGATAAATATTTTGCAAGATATAGAAAGGTCAAGAATTTTTATTTTCCACTGATAAAAGTTTACTTGGCAGAAAAACTCCAGATTTCATTTAAAAGAAAAAAAACTTTAAAAACTTAGGTTTATGAGAACTCAGAGGGGCATTGTTCAAGTCCAGTTTTTAACCATGAAATCCTTTTGACATATGGCAGTCATTATGTATTTGCATCTGTCTATCTTGGAGGATTTTTCCTAATAGAAGATACTTAAAAATTTCACATTTAACATATTTTTCAATAAACACTTGAGAACTTCTTAACAGTAAACAATGACCTTAAACTGCCTTGCCAAGCATGTAAATGATCTACAACTTCTAATACACCAAGATTGTTGCATATTTTCAGCCCTGCATTTGGGACCTCTAGGCAATGCTGTTTCAGATTAGGATAAACCATGAATTTCTTAACTGTTTCACTTGAGAGAAGGCTTCATCATTCTGATATTCATGGCAGAAAACCTGGAAATTTGTCCTGCCCATTCCTTTCCAAATACAGCAACCCTGTCTTCATTAGCATCTGACAGATTTAAGATTAGTGGAGGATACCCTAATTCAAAAAACTGAAATACTCTGAGTAAAATAAACAGGAAACCCCCTTCTATGTTTTATACTGCTTTCCCTGCCTTTCCCTAAGCTTTTGCCTCAGTCTTACACAAGAAGAAAAATCCCTTGTAGTGTGGCAGGCATAGAGGAAAGATTATGGCCTCTTGAAAGGGAAGACCGACACATTTTTCCCCCTGTCCTGTTGTAGCTATCAATAGAAATATTCATGCCACATTCTTGGAAATATTCTTCATGTAATCCTGCTGGTAAAGCTGGCTATGAACAGGGAGGGCATACAAGATTCAACTTTTTTTTGTTATGTTTTAGAGAGTGAAATGAAATTTTTTTGGACAGCATTTTTGTGGCTTCAGTATACAGCAGTTTTTATTAAAAGAAAGATACAACATAAATTATTGCAGGCCTCAGAACTCACTTGCAGAAAAGGCAGCTTGGTGCACACTTGTGTTTGTGACAAGGCAGCTGATCAGGAGCCACGTTTGCTGTTTCACAGTGAGCACAAGCAAGGACAGCACAGACTGAAAGCTGAAGCAGTTGAAGGCAAGGGAACAGGGAGGGAAGTGGATTCTGAGCAAATTCTGAAAAATGGGAAAACAAAAAGATGTTACCCACAGAGCTTGGTTTGGTCTTGATTCAACAGAGATTTCCTCTGGAATTCTTATACCATATTGTCCTCTTTTTACAGTTTGGGAGATGAAAATGCAGAGAGCTCAGGATGTGAATCCTTTGAGATTCTGCATTTGTGTTTCAATCAGGAAGTAAGAGTAGTCTGGTGCTTGACCCGACTGGGCTGTAAATGCTTTGCCCCAGAACTGCTACATTGATCAAATCAGGAAATAAAAATGAGGAGCTCAGGTTTCAGTCAGTTGTGTGCAAACAATGTGAAGATATGGCTCCAAAGAATTTCACCTATCGGCTGCATGTTCAGCCTATTAAACTGCAGCGTCCTGAGAGAAGATCATCTAAATCAATATAGAATAAGAAATCAAGTGTAAAATCACCTATATCTCACAAGTGCTGGTAGAGTCATCCATTTTTTAATGGAAATAACAGCATTATAGGTGCAAGTATCTTTTCCATGTCTTTAGTGAATTTTAGCTGGAGTATATAGAGTCCTTCATCTAAAGTATCTGTTATTATAAGGTCAGTGCTATAAGTAAAGAAGCTGATTTGAAAAATAGCTCTTAATCATGCTTATCAGAAGTCACATTTTCTCTCAAAGAGAGAAATCTTGAATGGTGCCTGCAAGCCCTGAAGTGTAATATCCTAAAAAGTCTGTTTTCTGGAAGGAGAGAGTATTAAACTAATCTCAAAGCCTTAACGTAAGTAAGTAACTGTGAAACATTGCAAAATACTCCCAAAAAGCCTCTTGGCCCATTTGTTACTGAACTTCTAGAAACATAAATTTCTATTACCAGCACTGTCTTCTGGAAGACATTTGCAACTCATATAAATGAAAAAACAGGCGCTTATCAAACAGACAATGCTTTAACATATCAGTAGATCAGGTCTGGGGTTTTTTTAATGGCTGAATAATCACTGAAGAAGCACAATCACAGTATTCATGAAAAAGGAAAGAGAAAGCAAATGGATATAAAATTGATCTATCATTCTTTGTTCCAGTCTTTAGAGACTACTGAACTCCACATCTGTTTCTTCTTCATAGTTTTATCATGATGGATCTTTTCTGCTTATAGGGCTCTAGGTCCTTTTAAATCCTTCCATTTTGTGTTTCTATTCCTACTCACTTTTTTCCATGACTTTTGAAAAACAACCCTAAAACACCCAACAAACCACCAAACCCTACTATCATACCAAAGAAGAAAAAGAGCTCAGTGAATCATTTGGGAGTTTTTGTATAGTCTGCTGCCATTGGAAGCACAAAGATCAGTTCAGCACTGCTATATGGGGTGTGTGTGTATATGTATTTGTATATGCCATAGTTCTGGGAATTAGTTATGCTGTAAGAGCATTATTTTCCTCATGCAGGTATTGATAAGCAACATGTCATCCAAGCACATCCTCACTTTCTGGTTCTGATTACAACCTCTTAACCTAGCCTATACCAATGCACTGGAGTGCCATAATTCATGGAATATTATGGGCCATGTGTATTTCAAGCTGGCTTCTCAAGTGACAGCATAACTCTTCTGAATCTCCTGGTCCAGTCTTCAACAGAGAATGTAAATCCTTGTCTCCTGATGAATTTGAAGAGTGTGGCAGCACTCCCTCTATCCATGCACTGCTCCCTACCCTTCCTTCCATCTGTGCTCCCTGTTGCCTCTGAAGTGTCTAATGTATTGGCTGGGAGGTAAAATTAGGAAAGAAAATCCATTGAGAAGCCTCAAATAGTAGCATCTCTTTTTCCAGTTCTATTTGCTTTTACTTGGTGTTTTTCAAGGATTTGCTGGGGAGAATTAGCTTCAGTTCCTGTTTATGCATTACATTATGTGCTTTTTAGCACTTGCACCCTACTTAAAGTGGCTTGGCAGGACCAGTTGAAAGTAATTGAATTCCATGGTGCATTTTTAAATTATTTTCTTGAATGCAATATAGAGTATAGTACTTTATCTGTCGATTCATCTTTCCTTTAATTTCAGGGAAAGAAAAGACATTGGTTTTATCTTAAGGCTTGACTTAGTAACTAAATGCTATTTTTCCTTCTGTTTCTCTGGAGTTTGCTGGAAGCTGGATTGGAAAGGACCAATGACACCTACTCAGAGCAATCTGGGCAGGGAATAAAAGTACATATGGGTCTGATTCTGTGATCCACTGCAAGCATTGTGTGTTTGAAGTGGCCACTGGTGACTGGAACCTCATAGTTTCTGTGCTTCTGCAACTTAGAGTTTGGGGGTTTTTAGCAGGATTTTAAATCATGTGTTACCCTCTTGGCTGTTCTTAAGATCTGCAGTCCTGTGCTAACTTCTTCAGCTGCGTTGAATTTAACCTCTTAGTTAACACAAGTGCAAGAAATGCTGTGCATGTCTGTGCTGCTGCTGTGTTTTCACCCCTTTTCACCTCCACTGTTCTCAGAAACTGACAGTTCTTAAAAGGATTGGAGACCATCATTATTCTTTTTTTTAATTCAGTTGTCTCAGGTTAATAAATGACCTTTTACCTTTACTGAGGAATTTCCCCTTATGTCTGCTCAAAGAATTTCCTTGGATGATTCTCTGTGGATTTCATTCCATGTTTTGTAGAAGTGAATTATGATTGGATTAGAAAGGCATAAATCTTCCTGAGTTTTCAGGAGATTATTTCCTGGATTTCCAAAGTTAGCAGTATGTCATTCTATCTTCACTCATGCCATGGGCCCTGTATCCCTGTTCCAGGTGGAATTGGTTTCTTTCTGGTTGAAATTAATTTGCTTTAAGTTGAAGTTCTTAAATTTTAGCGATCAAAAGCAACTGAGATCATGCAAATATATGCAAATGGCTTTTGAACACAACCTTTAAAGTGATTCAGAAAAGTCACTGCTGAGAAGACATAGTCTGGCTAATTCTCTGTCTGTAGAAGGCAGCTCTCTATCAAGTGAGATCTATTTGATACAGTGCAATACAGTGAAACCTCCAGAGTTTAAGCTAACTATCTGACAGCAAAGCATATATTTTTCTTTTTATTTATTGTGAAAGGCTTCTAAGGTATTGCATGTTGCTTTTTTTTAATCATTTTGTTCTAAAGAGAGATGTATATTCTTCAAAATTCTCTTGAAAGTATAGTGATTTTTTCTGATTATTGTTCTGTTAAGAAAAATAATAGCTATTGCCCAGTGAAATGTTAGCTTAAACATGTTTCTTTAAAAATTGTAATCAATAGTCTCATAACTTTTACAGTATTCAATGAATGAAAAAAATATTCCAGTTTCTGTGCATCTCTGCTGAAATGAGAGCGACACTAATTGCACCTGGAGGGTCCTGTCAGGACATAAGGATGTGAAACATCAGGAAATTATTAGTGAAAGAAACAAATATTAGAGATGCCAGGTTCACACTGCAGATGCTTCCTAATTTGAGGAAGTAAAATCTTAGAGCTGCTTCCTAAGTAAACCCTATAAGCTCCTATTTTTCCATGAGTGTCCCCGAGGAGCACTGGGCATGTTTCCCTGCCCTGAGCTGGGCAGTGTTACAGGTGCTGCTGTTTCACTGAGGACTGAGTAGAGCTCTTGGTCAATTCTGATTGAAAGCTGGCACTTTGCACAAGTTTAATTTTGGCAACTCAGAATATATGTAGCTGGTGCTAGCTGTATCAGGCACTGTAATTTCAAACATCATTCTCAGTGATCATTCCCTGCTGCCCAGTCTGAAGGGCCTCTGCTCACCAAGTCGACTGTCAGGTGGGACTCCAGGAGCTTCCTCTGCTTTCCTACCCTGTTAGCCTGTACCTGCTGGGCAGGGCTGGGACTCGGCTTGGCTTGGTGGTACTGGTATCATTACAGTATCATTATATCAGCTGTAATTACACCAGTTAACTCCCCCTTTTGGATATATTTAGTACAAAGTAAAGATAACTTTTTCTCCTCACAAAGCTTTCATAGTGACATAAACTAAACCAGAGATAAGCACTCCTAGTCCTTATACAAATGTAGAAATAGGGAGTTGTATTTCTATCCCAATTATAACAGTTATAATTAAGCCACTGTAGCTATGCTGGTAAATTTTCCAGGGTAGTGAAGCCCTGAATTAGGAAGTAGAGTCTGAAAGTTTGCAGCTGGCTGATGCCATCCAGCTCTAAAACAACAGCAGCAGCCTGTGCCCAGTTCAGTGAGGTCAGAGGGGCACCTTTATGGGCTGGGATGTTTTCCTGATCTAAATGAAGATACAGCTGTAGGTTGAAGCAGGGGAAGTGGAGGTTTGGAGGGGAAAGAGATGATGTTGCCAATGTTTCCCTACCTTTTTAAAAAATGCTTAGTCAAGAATTTTTTTTGGTCAGGTTTGTGCCCAGTAGAGCTTAATTGTTTCTGATGGGGACCAGGAGCCTTTGGCTCTTCCAGATAAGGTGGCTGCAGTGCAGCTTTGATTAGGCCAGAGCTCCAGCAGAACAGACTGATAAAGAAGGATGTCTCCTAGTTAATAGATGCTGGTGCAATAGCACAAGGCCCTGCTGCTTTGTAATCTACAGCTGTTAACTCCAGACTGAATTTAAAAGGACTCTAGGTTTGATTTAGAAAGATCCAAAGAGATTTGGACTCTCCTGTATGCTGGAATGACTTGCCAGTGTCATACTTTTATAGTAAAAATGAGCAAAAGCATCCCCTGTCACTCTAAAGAGAGGAGACAGATGTCTATAAACCCTTGCTTAATGTCATCCCTTCCTAGAAAAGCCTCAGGGTGCTGACTGATCTTCAGGGCATTTTGCAAAATACATCTTTTTTATTAATTTTAGAGGTTATGTGTTATGATGGTGATTAGAGCTCTGTGATAGTTGGAAGGTGGGGAGTTTACCACAGGCCTAATCCCTGCTTGTTAAGGAGGGATGTGAATATTTAAATCTTGTCTGGGTAGTTTGGAAGGTACAGAAAGATTCTGGGTAAGTTCTCATTCTTTGTGGCAATTTCTATAAATATTTAAACACATACTACCAGATGCACTGATAACCTTTGCCCTCAGAATTGTTTATATTTTAATTGTACATAGAATAGTTTAATAAACTGTATATATAAACTATATACACTTAGAGAGCTAGCTGTTATGGGAAATACCCTTTGATTTTTTTCATGGTAACAAATCAATCTCTGTTCAGGAACAAACATTGTACTGAGCAAGGAAAAATTGCTAGAGGACTTGGATATTTTTAGAACTCTAATCCTGATTTTCTGACATTAGGTTTTAGCCACTGAAAGTAGTGTAAAGTATCTGTAGAGGTTTTCTCTCTATAAAGAGACCAAAAAAAGTGAATAAATCTAAATTACTGAACACATTCAGAAGAGAAGGCCTTCTAATCACACTGCAGCTAGTGCTGCAGGCAGCAAGTGCTGAATTGGGGAAATCAGATAGAAGCTGTGGTAACACGTGCAGACAAAATCCAGAGCTGATGAACAGGCACACACCCCCTGTGCTGATTCAGAGAGAAGTGTGCCATTGATAATTTCTGAGACTGATGCAAAAGCTTTAATGGAACTGTTGCAGTCTCAGCTCCTGAAGTGAGCTCTGCCTGCCCTGGGCATTCCTGCAGGGAGGGCTCTGGCAGGGCTGGGATTGCCCTGGGCTGTTCTGCAGGGACAAGGGCTCGGCTTCATTCCCCAGCCACGAGCTCAGCTACTTTCTCACCCTTCCTTTTGTCCTCACTAGAAACAGGGTCCAATTCCAGCTGCCTTTGCAAAGGGAAGCTGAAAGCAGGAGAAATTTGCTTCTGCTGTGAGATGGTATAGAGTTAGCCTGATAGCTTTTTTAAGTGCTTCAGGATCCCTTGGGATGAGATGTGCTTTATAACTTTCAATTATTATGTTTTAAACGGTTCATTTAAAAATGCCTGCTTAAGTATTTGGCACAGCGAGACAGGACTTGTTGAACTCAAGTTGGAGACCTGTGCAAAAGCAAAAGCAAGGGGCTTTCATGAGGTTCTCCCAAGGCTCAACATCTTAAGAGATTCTTAGAGAAATGTGCATTGCCAGGCTGCTTTTTTCCCAAGCCCTTACAGCTCTGGTAATATGGTTTGAAATGAAAATAAAATACAGAAGCTTAGTTAATGTATGCCACTTCCTTTGCTGAGTTTAACACACAG
Source organism: Anthoscopus minutus (assembly GCA_013399455.1). Classification (NCBI taxonomy): domain Eukaryota; kingdom Metazoa; phylum Chordata; class Aves; order Passeriformes; family Paridae; genus Anthoscopus; species Anthoscopus minutus. The sequence goes on from VWYI01044285.1 coordinate 59,585, forward strand.
GCTGAGTCCTGAACTTACTTGGTCATTTTGATGATTGGCCAATTATGTATAATACACTGTACACTTTGACTTTTTATTTCCTATTTAATTCTGAAAAAAAAACCCAAAACAATTACAGTACCTCTCTAAGAAGAAATTGTAGTCTTTTTAAATGTCACGGCATATTAAACATGCTTGTATTGTAGCAATTGCCACAATGCATTACTGCTTTAAAAATAATTTATGCACATTTCAGATAAAAGACACAATAGATTTTGAGGAAAGACTTCATGCCACAGAAATAAGTGATGGCAGTTATGCAACAACATGGGTAGCCATTAAATTGTATTAAGATGTGGTTAAGATTTTTGGACAAAAAAATTTCGTATGCTTTTGTTGTAACCTTTTGCTCTCCATGGAAAATATTTTTTCCTTGAGGAGAATATACCAACATATTTTTCTAAAAAAAAAAAATTAAAATCCAAACATATTTTCTTTGCACTAACATTAAGAAACAAAATGAGTAGTTTCTGTTCCACTTAAAGTGTATAGTTCTGAATTTAATGTAAAAATGTTTATTAGGATAGAAAATACTACCTTTTTGTTGACTACTTGTTATTTTTTCTTGCTTGAGAACTGCAAAGCCTCATAAAGTTTTAAGTGTATATAAATAGCATCATGTATCAAAAGGGAAATATAATTCAGATATTCCTGATTGTTAACATTGGGAAAAGCAGATGAGGAATGAGACATTTTCCTAAAAGAAAATGCTGTCTCTGTTCAATAAGTTTCCCCCTTCATACTGCAGTGTAGCAGTCAGTGGCCCTGATCCAACAGGCACTAAATCCCAGATTCTTACACAGCTCCATCAGCTTTTGTAGAAGAGCTTTTTTGCTAAAAATTAAGCACATGCATAAATGTCTCCTGGAGCAGAGCCAAGCTTAGGGAGGGGCTTTACCCCCTGGCAGGGCAGGGCTGCAGCAGCCCGGCTCTCAGGCTGCTTGCACAATGTGTTCCAGAGCCACACTCAGCCACTCGTGTATCCTTTTACTTCAATATGGGCTTGTTTTGGATTCTTTCTTCCAAAATGTGGATTTGAATACAAATGAGCCTGAGCACAAGCCAACAGAGGAACCTCTTTCTGTCTCAAGCTATTAAATGTAAGCATCTTCAATTAAAAAAACAACCAACCCAACCCTAAACAAGGGACCTGACACACACTGACTGGAGCTGTAAAAGTCATGTGCTTCTGTGCTTTTATTTATTTTTCACATGTGTGTAAGTGAACACTATCAAAGCAAGCCCACAGTAAAATACAGTGGGATGTCAGCATTAACATCTGTCTGCCCTGTGCTGCTCAGTGGAGGCAAAGTCCCCTGTTCCACCACTCTCTCTTACACTGCTTTCCTCCTAAGAGAAGAAAGTGGGTGTGGGCCAGGTTTTGGCCATCATGATCTTGGTTCAAATAAGTTGCAGAGTCCTGGTGTGGGGTGTGCTTTCAGCTAATCTGCTCAGACAGACACCCCTGTGATTTGTGTGTCCTGCCTGATCTAGAATCTCAGATCAAAGGGAAGGGCAGGTTGGTAATGTCAAAGCTCACAGCTCCCAGATTGTGGAAGTGAAGAACAGCACCTTGAGCTGCAGCCATAAAGGGAATCTGCCATAAATCCTGCTGTGGTATTAGAGCACGATAGGTGAAAGCCACCCACTGTGTTTGGCTTGTAGCTGCCACTTGGCTTTTAAAAAGTCTGTTCACTTTCTTTTTAAGATGCTTTGGAGGTCTCTGTTATAGCAGCATGTAGTTCTGTACTCTTATAAAACCAGTGACTCACATACTTTTTTGCTGGAAGCTCAGGATTTTTGATGATATGCACATTTATGTCAGGGGAGTGACAAGCATTGGTGGCAGTAGCCAGGACTTTCAGTCAAGAAAGGGAGAAGCTCGTTTCCAGTCCAAGGTCTGGTGCATCATTTGGGCCTTGTGGTTGGACCAAGATCCTGGCAAACCGTAAGTAAATGGCAAAACATTCAATAATCAGGATTAGGTAATAAAATTGAAATTCTTTGAGGGATGTTGGTGGAGCCTGGGTGTGGAGACAAATTTCCCTCCCAATTTCCATTGAATCAAAGCATCTAGGAAAAGAGGCTGAGTGCCTGAATGAAGACAGAATTATGGAGAAAGCAGTAAATGCTGGCCTGAGGGAAGCTGGTCAGTGAGCCTGTACTGCCAGAGATGTGCTCCGCAGGGAATACCCATCCTCAGAAGCTGGAAATTTTGCTAACAAGGCTTCAGCGCTGTAGGTAGAGGGTGTAAGCTTACAGTGCCACAGCCTGCATCCCTTTAGCAGGAAATCACACTGCAAGAGACCTCCTCAGTGTGGAGCTGAGGCAGGGGGTGGGCTGAGTTAACTGCTCTGGAACTTCCCCCATCCTCTCCCCTGCCTAAAATCCCACAAGAGTTTTGCTTGGGACAGAGGAGGTAGACAAGAAGAAGACAAGAAATTGTTTTACTGGGAAAAATCACCCTGGAAGTAGGATGAAACAAGCCAACATCTTGATTCCTTGAAGTCCTTTCAGCTTTGCTTCAGGCAGAGGGAGGAATTTTTTTTAGCCACCCTCAGCCCTGCAGCTGAGTGAAGCAGTTGCCTGTTGCTCTGGGAGTCTCCTTGCTGATTTGGTGACTTTCCTTGTGTGATCGTCACAGACATTTTGTGTAATTCCAAAGATGTAGCAGGACCACCAGTCAGGTGGCAAAGAGGAACCCTAATGCTGGAAGTTGTGGTGGGCTCCAAATGGTTTCAGCACTGCCTTGGACAAGAAACTGTTAAGCTTTGGAAAGCTGGGTCCTTTCAGAAATTAAATGTGTATAGTTCTTGCAGGAATTGCCACACTGTGGTGACTTGGTTAAATAATGAAAACAGCCAGGCTTTGTTGTGGGTGCTTTGTAACAGATAATACTCTAATGATTAATGAGTTACTGGAGCACCAGTAAAGGCCTAACTATTATTCTGCAAGGCATTCATGAACTGCATGAACATGGCTCTTTGGCTGGAGGAAAACTCAAAAATCAGAAATCTGGAAAGATAAAGTACATTAAAAAGTTTTACTCTTTTGTGTCTCCAGGAAGCACAGTAACGTGAAACATCCACCACATGTTTAAATTGTGTAGGCTTATTTATACTTGTGCATGTGTGTGCATTTACAGGGAGAGAGAAATAGAATGGTGTGATTCTACTGTTTTAAAACTGTCTGCAGATATTCTATAGCATTTTTGTAAAAGCAATGTCTAGAATGAAAGAAATGAACACCCAAAGATACAAAAAAAATCGGTAAATCAAATTGTCAGATATCATGCTGGTTCTAAAAATTCAATCTACAAGAATTAATTGAGGAACTGGACCATGAAAGCCAAGAAATGGGGCCTGAAAATAAACTTGATTAAGAAGATAATACTCAAGCCATACAAAGGAAGACTGATTAGCATGGACAAGAACATCAGTGAGCAAGCAGAGGAATAAATCTCACATAGACAGCTGCTCAGATTGGGTCAGAACACATTTAAAAGATGAAAGACAACATAAGGAGCAATTTCTCTTTTAGACTGGAGAGGAAGGCCTCCAACTGATGTATTCCTTCTATAAATGGCTTTTGGCCAAGACACAGAGCTTCATCCACAAGAAAATATGGTAGCTGCTTTGCTTTTATCCTGAAAATCTGTAGACAGACCATGACAGGAATTCCATTATGAGAAAGGGACACAAATGATGAATAAAACAAACTTAATCAAAAATACATTTAAAAAGAGAATAGCTAATAGATTTGGGGTGATGAGAGTGGGAAGGAAGTTATGACTGATAATGCAGGCATATGTGAAGTAAATGCTCCCTAAACCTCATGACAAAGCTCTACTGTTTTGGGATTTTTTTGTTTTGGTATTTTTGTTTGTTTGTTTTTTGTGGTTTTTTTCAGTGACTAGGCCTTCAACCAATCACTGGAATGCAAACTGCTGCTGTTTATTAATTTATTAACTGTTGTGATGAGGGTGTAAGAGTGAGAGAAAACCTCTAGATGATGGGTCATTCTACCAAAACTCTGAAATTAATCCTCTCTGCTCTCAAAGAGAAAAACAAGAGCAGAAGAAGGGTGGCAGATATATAAGCTACAAGGAAGGACATAAAATACAGACTAAGTTAGCTAAAGGACTCTCATTTCCCTTTCCCCTTTCCCCTTTCCCCTTTCCCCTTTCCTTTCCCCTTTCCTTTCCTTTCCTTTCCTTTCCTTTCCTTCTTTCCTTTCCTTTCCTTTCCTTTCCTTTCCTTTCCAACAGTGGAGGCTTAGAGGAAGAGAAAGGAGGAAGTTCTGAACTTGCCACCTGCACTTTACCCAGGATAAGTAAACACACATTGTTTTTGTCCCTAGAGGATGAATAAGGAGAGATGGAAGACCCAATCTGTCTAATGTCCCAGTTTCATGGTTGCACAGCATTTTGGTGAGTATCAGAGCAGAGGAGCACTGGCATGGTGTGGCCTCACGAGCTGGATGTGCCTGGAGTCGAGCACGGTTGGGTATTTTCGGTCAGGCACAGGCAGTCACAGCTGTTGCTATTTTTGCCCTGACTCCTCTCTAATCACTCAACACATTCTAAAGCAAGATATAATGATAGACTATGTTGCCAAGACAGAAAAATCAACAGAGTATCTAAGGGAATATGAAAAGAAATGAAAATTCAAAATGTATCTGGAAGAGAAATATAACGCACAAAAAAACTTTTGATAAAGGTTGTTCTGCAGACTTGGCAATGTCTCTGCTGTAAGTAAATATGAGTGTCTGCCTGCCTTGCTTTATGTTCGTTACATCCAAAACTGGGGGGTGTGGAGGAAATACAAGGAAGTCTCTTCTCTTGGTGTAGCCAGCTGAGTTTTCAGGCCTAATCCATTCTGAAATTAAAATTAGCTCAAATGTTTGGATTCTACCAGGAAGCTTAAAATGGAGAATTTCCTTCATAAATATGGATAAGAAGAAGACAACTTTTTGGATGTTCTACTCAGTGACTTCCATTAGAAAAATAAAAGTATCTCTCCCTTTTCCCATCAGTTTACCTATGGCCTCACTGAATTTCAGATATTATTATATATATGGCTTCAGCTGGAACTCCCTGTTACGACTTATGAAGTATCTGTGGATTTATAGTGGTATTTTTAGTGGTAACCATTGAATCTGGATTGAATATGGCAGCCAAGGACAAAATTTCATTATGTTGAGCACTGCCGACTCAAACATGAGAAATACTGGAATCCCTTTGATATAAACAAGTTAGGATACACCTTAATTTAGCACTCCCCTTCTAAGGAATAAAAGTCCCAGACTGAACAAAACTGTAAATGTAAAGAGAACAATTTGTATTTCTGATATCAAAAGTGGTTTTGTTGTGCAAATCATTGTGAATTAGGCATAATCCAGGTATGCTTCTCTGTCTTTCATGTAAATACTGTCTTTCCATCTCCACTGGGGGATGGAATGTGTTTTATTAGTATTCTTATTTTTGATAAGCAGTAGTAGTGTTTAGAACACCTAGAAGTGTTTCCTGGTAAATAAATTCCAATTTAATGGCAAAAAGAAGTCTCCTACTGAATCCAGTATTCCATCTACTAAGCACTGTAGAAGATAAAATATGTGATTTTTCTGGAAACTGGTAATTAGTAAAACTTCATCATTTATGCTTTGAAAGCATACACTGCATCTGCATTAGGAAGCCACTGGCTCAGCAGGATAAATTCTGTGCCTGCAGAGCTCCTCACATCCCAAAGGTCACCCAGCAGCAGCTCCAGGGCTCTGCTGGGGCTTCCCAAAGCCCTCATCCCCTCGAGAGGGCTCCTCTGCAGCTGGGGGGGGTCACATCAACAGGGGCACATTTGGTCCTCAACCAGAGCCAATGTGAGGGCACACAAAGCAGCTCTCTTCAGTCAGTGCTCCTGTTAGGCTTTAAAATAGTTTCTAAGACAAAACTGTAAAATATATCTGTGGATGTTACTTGCCAGAGCTCCTGACTCCCTCTGTTTGAATTACAAATTGCTATAACATAACAGAGGAGATTGATGCACTGAAGCTGTGTGGAAAAGGAGGAAAGGCTGTGGTTTACAAGCTGAGTAGGAGGTCCATACTAAGTCAACATGGACGCTTTTAAATTTTATTTCATAACCAATATGTTGGATTGTTTCAAGTGAAGTGATCAGAATTGTTTTGCTTCAAACCCGCCTGATTTACTAATACTGGCTAGAACTATGACATAACCACATTTCAGACTGGATTCTTCAGGTGACATTTATTTTGGATGTTATTCTGGGACCTTCAAGATTTTAGAATTGGCCAAAGTGACTTTTTTAGATCCACCTGAATATGTCATGTGAATTTTGCTTTTTATGGCTTGGCTGATGCAGGGTGAAAATGTGAGGGTGTTTCCCAGTAAATGTAATTAACACCTTCCTTTTTGGCACAAATGGTGATGGCAAAACCCAGGCAATTTTTACAACTTTGAGTATTCATTTCCTTAAAAAATTTCTCTGGTCCATCATAGTACCAGCTAGTCTTTACTCTCAGGATTGTCTTTTTGATTTCTTTGTTTAACAGAAATGTATGTTTAAAGAAATAATAATAGCAGTAACTCTTATCACACCTCTAATATTGAGAAAAGACCTTTCAGAGAGGAGACTGTTGCTAAGAATACCTTTAGTTCTTGGAAGTGTATCCTGAAAGCCTGTTAAAGCTATTTTTTTAAAGACAAATACATAACAAGTCCCTCTTGTGGCTGTGAACCCAGTGGTAACCACTATCAGCACATCAATATCATTAAATCTAATAACTAAACCTGATGTAATTGAGACTAAATGTAGGTAAATAATACACATTCTAAACTATGACATTTCTACTTTCCCCTGGGTCCCCCCCATTAAATAGCTGCAGGACAGAACAGGAACAGTCTCCTGATCCTGTTTCACTGTTGGGATTTCTTATCTGCATTTTAGCTGGGGCACAGAAATATTGAGGATCTTCCATTGACTGGGAAGAGTAACTCTCAAGTGTGCATAAATTTGAAGAGTTTTATAGGGTGAAAAATGCTTAACTTATTTATCCCAAAACTGGGTAAAGGCCCACACAGCCACAGGGATACAAATTCCAAGTTAACAGCCTTCTGAAGATCTTATAGGTAAGGGGGAAAAGTGCTGAAATAAAGTCAAATACCTCTACTCTATTCATATAAATGTGAATTTTACAGGATTATTCATTAAGGTAATTTTTTCCAGATTCAGCCTTGTTCTAGATCTTGTGCTTTATTTTCCTGTCTAAAATACTTTTTAAAATGCCATGTTAAAATATTTCTGCTAAGTGTAAGGGATTAGATTAGTTTCTTTAACTGCTTCATTTATTTGTTTCAGCTTGAAACAAGAAAACTAAAATTCCAGTACCTAGTATACACCTACATCTTGAGATGCAAAGTTATCCCCAGGTAATACCTGTGCCCATATAAAATAATAGAAGTTAAGGCAAAAAGGAAAAAAGTATTTAAAACAGCAACATGTGATACTAATTATGCTACAGCCAAAAATAATAAATTTTGGCATGTTATGCTTAAACTATGTTCTGTTAATCTTCCTTGGATATAGGCAGATTTCAATTTACACATAGAAATATTTCTATTTGAGAACTATTAGGAAAATATTTTGAAATTACAATTTGAAAACATGTGGAATGGGTTACCTCCCACAATTAAGTGAACTACTGTATAGTAGAGCTGCATTAGCTTCCCTGCAACTAATGAACCATGTCATTAATTACAGACATTCAAAATAGAAATTACTCCAAGGCAAGGCAAATATTTACTATAAATAAAAGGGTCAAGAACTACAAAGTAGCCATTTTATTCTAAAGCAATTGTGTTTCAATTTTATTCTTTTTCTCCTCAAATTTAATTTGAAGCACATTAACTTGATTTCATATGTCAAACCTGACAGCTGTAGGTGTACCCACAACAAGATTTCCATCAGGACCAGGGTCCCTGGAAGACTTTCAGTGAGAGTGTTAACTCTATTTAAAGATATGTTTATTAACTCATGTGACCTGCTCTCAGGATAGGGTTCCCTTAGAAGTCCTTAGAAGGCATATTTCTAAAGGTTTCCCTTTGGTTATCTCCCTGGCAAAAACACCTTCAGCTTCCAACCAGAGCATCAGGCTGGACAGTCACTGCATCCCTCAGAGCAGTGGGAGGAGGAGCCCCTGGTCCTTTCTCCTGAGCCATGCAGGATGCAGCAGCTGTGTGCCATCTCTCAGGAGCTGGGGTCTCTGCCTGGCTGAGCCACTGCCCTGGTGTCCAGGGACAGCAGAACACAGCACAGACCCTGGAAGTGCAGCTAGGGCTGAGAGCTGAGTGCTGCTGGTGGGTTTGGTTGAAGGTGCTGGGGTGGAACATGCCCAGAGCTCCTGCAAAAGCCACCATTCCCTCCCTGCCTTCAGGGAACAGGCCCCAAAGACATTTCCTTCCCTCTTCATTCCTTGTTGCCACTTTGCTGCTGCGTCTGGCTCAGCACAGAGTGGGGAAAATCAGTCACATTTTCATATAAATCTCACTGTGGCAGAGAGCTTTCCTCTAAAGAGAAGCTTTCCGAAGTCCCCCATCCTGCAGGGAGAGCAGTGGGTGTCAAAGGTGAGGACACTCTGACCTGCAAATTCTACCCAGGGCCAAGATCTCCTCACTGCCACCACTAATATCCTGCTTGTATGTCTACTATTTTGTACAAGGTAATTTTTGCTTTGTTTGGGTGATATATTTATTTTTTTAGCAGATAATATAGAATCCTAAGCAGTATAACAGCATTTTCTTCTGTGAACTGGTTATAATGGTTTGTGTCAGTCACATGGTGTTACGTTGTTGCTAGTTACATCAATGAATATTTTATATTAAGCACCAATTGCCCTCTACTTTCTTTTCTTGTTCCTCTTTGAATCACATCATTACCTCTCCAAAAGTCAGGCATGAGGGCAGGCAGATGCACACTGACCATATAGAAAGCAAGCATGAAGATTCCTCAATGAACAGCCAAAGAAAAGTTCCCCTAACACCTACCCTCATGTTTGTAACTAGAGTGTTGGGATAACAAAGATAACAGCAGCAGATAAGTAGTTTATCTACACATATTGCCAAGAACAAAAGAGGATGATAAAGTATTGCTGCTATGAAGACTCCAGAAAGTGCCACAGCTCAACAAGGTTCTGTATTTGAATCAGCCTCAGTTATGCTCACAGGGCTTTCTAACAAAAAATATGAACAAGAAGAGGAATTTAGTGGAGGCAAATAGGTCATGTAGGTTCCTGTGGAATGTGGGAAAGTTGATAAAAGTCATATTAAAATCAGCGAAAGCATTCAGTACTTGTCTTGGAGAAAAAGGTTGTGTTTAAGAGAAAGGGTCAGTTGTTAAAAAAAATATTTGGGCAATATGAAAAATTACAAATCTTTTCATCAGGAATTTGAGACTGAATGCATGAGGGTGTACAGACCTAACAGTGACAACTTTTACAGCTGAACAATGCTTTTGCAATGAAATCCTGGCTCCATTCAACTCAATGGCAAAATTCCCATCCGCTTCAATGGAGCCAGGATTTCATGTGTATCTGTCTTTTTTCATTCTTCCCTGATATTTGTATCCCAACTATCTGGCAGACTATTGTCTGTACAGGTCAAAATTAAAGCTTTCTATTAATATATGTCAGAGTTGCTGTCTGGTTTCTCACCAAAAAAAAAAAAAAAAAAAGATGAGAAAGTGTGACCCATACTTGCAGTGCTGCATCATTCACTTCATTGCTCAGAGTAAAGCGAATTGTTTGCTGCATCTGCTAGGAGGACAAAATGTCAAGAAAAAAGCTAAATGCTGCATGTGTGTAATTTCTAACTCCAAGGCTTTTAAAGAGCTCTTATTTTCAGCTCTACATGTATTGAGTTTCGGATATGGGTGTCACGGGATTTAAGCAGGGGCAGAATTACCTCAATGCTGTCTCCTCTTAAAAATGCTTCCTGAATATGGAAAAGTATTGCATGGGCAGGAAGGAAGGTGACTTTCATCAAACAAATCTGTCATGCAGTGAGACTATTTAACTTATCAAACAAACCCTGGTATTTGTGCCTCTGAATATGAGCATTAACCAAGAAAAATGAGAGAGATTAATGAAAATTCAAATTGAGAGAATGAAAATGAGAGATAAACTGCTGCTTTGCAGATGAATGAATTTTTTAAAAATTCTTAAATCCACAGAGCTTGTCAAAATGCACCAAGTTGTTTTCTGTTGCTGAAATGGCACAGAGACGGTAATAAATGTGAATGGGGAGCTTTGTGTTCCCCCAGTGCACTATTTGTACACTACAAAAGCTTTAAAAGAATTGTAATTCTACACTCACTGTTGCTTAACTTGGGGAAAATACATGTAGCCTGTAAAGTGGCTGTGTCTATTCTGCTTTAAAGCCCATATGAGAGCATGTGGACATTGCAAACATTTCACAAATATAATGGGGAGCCTTGGGAAAGCAAGGAAATGCTCAGATGAGTGAAAATCTTTTAACCATAGTCAAAGCAGGTTAGAAAAGAAGCAATAAATCAGCTGACTTTAGTCTGTGGATGGCATCATGGTAGATGAAACCAATAACCATAGTAGATAAAATATACACAGTAATACATGTGCACATATCAAAGACAAAGGAATATGTCAATAGTGAGTGAATCCCACATCAGAAAATGATGATTGCATAGTAGTGATCTCCAGAAAGAATTCAGCTCCAGGCTAGACACAGAGTGAGTCCAAGAACAGTCAGTGAATAAGGGCATGTTCTTAGTTCTGACATCTTCCAGTCTCAGCTCTTCTTGCTGCCATTATCCCAAGCAGAGTAGATGAAGTTACAACAGAAACATTGCTGTGTCATTAACTTACTGGACAGCTGATCTGATAAAATATATTTAAAATATTATGCACATAAATTCTCAGTTTGGTCATAGTTAAATCTTGCACAGTCCATGACATAGAGGTTACACAGTCCATCCTTTTTGGAGGGGTGCATGAGCGTGGTATTTCCTCTGCAAGTGCTGCTGGAAATACTTGTGAGTACATCGTTAATCTTCAGTAGCCAGTGGTCATTTCTGGAGCTGCCCCAACAAATACTTCTGCTAGCAGTGTCTTTCTGCAGCACATTAGTATAAATTTAACCCACTTGGGAAGTGCAAACAGCAGGGTTGACGAGCCTGGGATCAGTGCCAGGTCAATGCAGCTACACAGCTTTTGTACCAGCTTATATCCTATGAGCTTTGAAAGCAGCAGAGCAGGATGCATCCCTCCATGCAAGATGTGCTTAAACATAGCCAGGACTTTGAGGCAAACATCATAATTGCTGATGGTATAGGATGCCAAATGTTTCATCTCAATTCTCTTTTCAGCTGGCCAGTGGAAGAGAAAAATCCTTTCAGAGTAAAAAAAAATTCATCCTGCATTTCTCTTTTCAGGTCTTCAGGCTGTCTTTCTCCTGATCTCTTGTCTTTCTCAAAGTGATGCTAAAGGGTGCTTTGCTTACTGCAAATATGGGTCATGGAACTGTCCTTTTTCCATTGGCACATTTGTTAATTTTCTTAGGTTTATATCTGCTGGTAATGATCAGAACTGTATTAAACCTAGAGCCTTAAATTCACAGAGAAAAACTGCAACAAACTTTGGAAGCTTAAATCTCATTGACTGCACAAATTTAATCAAGAAGCCATAAAGAGGCAATACACATGGTAACTTGTTGCCAATTAATTTGTTACTTTTCAAACTAAAATACAATCATAGCTTAATTTAGTGATATTTCTGTGAAATTCTAGACAGTGAAAGTTAGTAATTCTGGTTTAGGAGCACAAGTTACTGGTTGTTGCCAAAGAATTGTGTGCTGCTTAATTGAGTTTTGATGTTCTTGCTGCTATCTACAAACCCAGTTTTTCCACATCTTTGTGATGAGATCTAAATCTCTGTATCAAATATTAAACCCCTTGGCACTTGCAAAACAGAAAGATTTATGTAATCATCAGTGGCTGAGGAAAATAAGGTTATTCTTACTAGGGAAAGGAGACATTCTGGTTCTCTAATTGATGCTTTTCCTCATGCAGAAGACTGATAAAATTGACCTGACAAAATTTTCCCACTGTCAAAATCACAAAACTAAGATGACATAATGCACATCCTAGGAAATTATGAGTGGAAACTTAATAGGAAGCTACTATATTTCATCCACAGGGAAATAAACAGACTGGATAGATTAGAAGAAATGTCCTTTAAGAGTGGCAAAATAAATTCTTTTAAGTGATAAAGAAATTGTAGAAAGAAATGATTGAAGGGCATTGGAAAGGGAGAATCTTTAAGAAAGAGGCAAAAGAGTTTGTTCCTTTGGTTTCCATGTACCTTGAATTTCTGGTTTGAAAGAGATACTAGTTCAGAACAACAAAAGCAGGAAATTGTGCACTGAGATATTTCAAGTCTAGCATCCCAACTCTGAAATGCACTATTTTGCTCCGATTATCCACAAGTACATTCAATAGGTCTTGAATGGCACCTATATGGTCCCTGTGTGTAGGGAAATCAGCCTTTAGCTGGAACAGGACAGGAGTGCTGACCAGTTTCAGACAACAGAGTCTTTCTTGAAACTCAGAAGTACAGTGGTACAGAAAGCCCATTTAAAGGCGGTGAAAGTGTGACCCTAGAAATGAAATTCCTGCTGTTCCCCAATTCTGATTTTTAATCAGGTTGGAATCCACTGAATGTAACTTGGATATTTGGACCAAATTTAATTAGGTCAAAATTAACTTCATTTGACTTAAATGTTTCTTATGGCCATGTATCTTTCTTCGAAATTTAAGGATACATATTTGTAATACATATTTTAATACACAGTACATTATATTTGTAATATTTGTATTTGTAATACATGTTTGTGACCACTGCTAACATGTAAAGTAGATTAGAAGGACTATGCAGAGTGGATAACATAATTTAGCAGCTTGTCTTCTGTTCCCTGACAAAATTCTCCACTCAGTCTTTCTGAAATCAAGGCTGATAAGTGTGCTTTAATTGTATCCTTCTCATTAACAGCGTTGCTTCAGTATCACAAGGAATTTATATGCATCCATGAAATTATACTCTTAGAAATGAAATTCTGCTAGAGTTGCCTGGTGAGAAAGCACTGTGAAGCAAGGGAAAGGGAGGGAAATTGTGCAGCAAGGGAAAGGGAAGGAAATTCTTGCTTGAAGAAGAACTTCTTCAAAAGAGTCAAGAATTAGGAAGGATAAAATGTGTTGTTTTCTGTTGCTGAGTTGAGCACATGTACTACTTTTTGAAGTTGGTTATCTTCATTTCTGTCCAGTGTCCAATGTCCCTGGAGAGGAGAACCAAGGAGTTTGTGCCTTGAAGCAGCATTGCCAGGCACCCACTGGACAGGGTAAGCCCAGCACAAGGGCTTCACTAGCCAGCAAAAATGCCATGAACCCTTCCCCAAAGTGTGCTATGCACTGGAGCACCTGTGCAAAACACAGCTCAGGAGGTAAGAATGAATTTCGAAAGAAAAGCATATGCTTCCTTGCTTCACTGATGAATCAGAGCCTCAGTAAACAGAGCAGCAGGACAGGCAGTAAAAGCTGACTATTTCTTGCCTTTTCTGTATCTGCTTGTGGATAGTGTGTTAACACCAGCAATTAACTGCAGGAAATTAGAAAGAAGATCACACCCCTAAGAAGAAAATATTTCTCCTTCTTGCCCTGTGTTAAGGCTTCCCTGGCAAGGAATTCTGTTTTTCTGCAGTTCTGGCAGACTGTTTCACACTGAGCAACTGCATTAGCACTTCTGGAACAAGAAATGTGAGCTGAAAGTGTGAAAAAGTATTGTGGAAGCCTTCCTGCTTGAGACATTTAAAAACAAAATGACTGAAGCTTTTAAAAATTTAGTGTAGCAGACTGATGCCTAGCTAACAGGGAAATAAAGCAGATTGCCTAAGAGAATCTTTAAGTTTCAGTTTTGCCCTGCTCCTGGCTTGGGCATTTGGCTGGACTCTTCCCAGGTAAATGACTCTGTTCTGATTCTAAGCAGGCTCCAGGCAGGAACTGGCAGGAAGAAGAGGCAAGAAAAAGGTCTTAGAGGGCACAGGTGTCTGAAGGAATGAGCCCAGCTGCCTCCTGGGGTATGGTGGTCAGCACTCCCACCACCAAACAGTGCAATCGAGCTCTGGGGCACAGGAGACCCAGCCTGTCAAAGCTGGCAGAAATGGAACATTCTCTCTGCCCCCAGTCTTCTTGGCATAGAAGGGAAAACAGGAAAAGTACCTGCATAATGTGCCACAGTTCAAGAGGAATCCGTCCCCTGAGAGCCTCTGGGGGCAGGTCTGTGACAGCCAAGGGGGCTGGTCATGGGCTGGGGAGCTCAGATGGAGACCTCCAGGTCTATCAATGCTGTCAGTTTGCATAGATGTCCATATTTCAAAAACAATTTTCTAGGGATTCTGATATAACCACATATTCAGGCCCTGGACTTTGCTCATGACAGTCATGTTTTGAGGAGTGACAAGCAAGCCTTCAGCCTGCTTTTAGCCTCATCTGGTGTCTTGTCTTGTCCGTGCATCTGAGCCAACCATGAGGGAACTTTTTTTCCTGCTTAGGCAGATGTTTACCTTTCAGCACCTGAGATGACCTTTTGACTTGGGCCTGAAATTCTGGCCTTGCTGAAATGGGTGGAAGTTTTGGCACTGATTTTGACAGAGGCAGTATTTCATTCAAGGTGCTTTGCTCAATAAAGCGTATAAAATTACAAAACATGGGCCTTCCCTCTTGCTCAACTTCTCAGTCATCCCAGGTCTCACTGAGTGATAAACACAAAAACCTGGAGGAAACAAAATGGCATCTGAAAAAAGGCTCCTACATGAATAATTAAAATACCTTTCAATATATAGGATAGGTATACCTATACACACAAGTACACACATATAGAAGATGTCAATGGGATCAAAGCTTTTCTCCAGCACTTTAATAGGTGGCATGCACCTTCACTTATCTGCTAAAATCAAAACCTGTACATGCACATGCAGGTGCTGGGAGTTGCTTTTTCATATTGTTGGCACAGGGCCACATAGTAGAACCATGCACCTTCATTTTTTAACAAGCCTGTGTTTTCTCAGGTGTTCATTTATCTCTGTGAAGAAGTTTCTCAGACCTGTAACCTCCAGCTTAGCACGCTAATAGGAAGAGAGGCTCTTGCTGCCAATAAGCAGGCCTTACTCTGTCTTAGATCCAAGAATATAAAACCAGATTGTTTTATTATCTATAAATATTTTTTTCAACTATAGGAATTGTAAGCATGGAATTGTAACATTTAAAACAGACTGCCAAAGGTTGTGGTAGGTTTTCTACAGCTGTGAGTTCAAATTTGATAACTTTTTAAAAGAAAAATTTCTGTTAAACCTGCAAAATGCAGTTCCAGAGGCACGAACCACTGTGTGAAAAATATGGTCTGCGTTGTAATGGCTGTTTCTGGCTTTAAAAATCCATAAGCCCATGCTGATTTTGGTAACAGAGATACCATGAACAAAGGCAGAATGTAATTAAGGATTATCTTCTTGGGAAAAAATACTGCTTTGAGCAATAAAGCAGAGCTAAGGAAAATGCAAATAACTATCCACGTGATTAACATAAACACTCTGCTCCAGAGTGTCACAGCCTTTTAATTCACTGTTAAGTTTTAAAATTGCAGCATGGATTGACTGAATTTTTGAGTGAGGGATTGTATTGTTTATATTGAATATCTTTCTGGCAGTTTAGGAAGTGACTCTGTTCTTGCTACTTAAGCCCCATTAGAACACTTGTGATTTTTCTGCAGGCAATATTGTCAGTTCCCATTTCTCTTAATTCTCTGCATTTTGACAGAAATGAGTCAAATTACGGATTTTTTCATTGTCTGAAAGGCTTTTGCTTTTCTGCAGCTGTCTTCTTCAAGGGGTTCATTTCTTCTCCTTTGCAATCACTCCAGTTTTATTATTGTTTCTCACAGGCTAGAAACAGGGTTCTGGTTTTTCTTTTGTACATTTATTTGATTCAAAGAGCTGGCTCCTGTTATCTAAACTGAAAGTCACTTTCTCATCCATTAGTCATTTTATGTTAAAGATCAAAAGTTTGGGGGATTTGTTGTTGATTCTAATCTCACAACATTTTTCTTTATTTACTGTTCTTGTAGATTCTGTATTTGAGGATTTGCAAAACTTGCTTTCAATGTCAACATTCAAGTGCTTCCCATAAATAAAAACGCTGGAGTCACTTAAAATACTTCCAAAGACTTCCCCACACAATCTCAGATGGAACAGCCCATAGTTCCCTGTTATTAATCTATGTTTTTATATTACATTGTAGTATTATATGGCCACTTGTTTTTTGGGTTTTTTCCTAGTTCTTTTGGATCACTGCTGAAATGTGTAAGGTTATGAAAAGGATTTTAAAGAATTTAAATCTTTAAAAAATTCTAAAACCTAATTCCTGCTTACTTTCATGGGTTCTCTGCAAGATGTGTTGTTTCCAAATTTTATTAGAATCAAAAATGTTTCACTCCTACCCACTTCAGAGTTTCCTGACTGAGCCTGAACAAAACCCCAAAGAAAAAACAACCAAGATTACTTGAAGCTTTCTGTTATCCTAACATGAGAATAGCTGCAGGAGGGGGAGGGCAGATGACAGAAGGATGCCTTGGGGAAGGAGTTTGGCGAGCAGGAGCACTGAGTACCCAAGCACAGCCCAGAGTGTTGTGCTCAGCACCAGGGGCACAGAAAGGTCTGGGAGTGGCAGTGGCTGCCCAGGGCCAGCTCAAGCAGGTGTGGGAGGGGGCCTTGGCTCCCTGGCTGCCTGTGCTGCTGCATCACCTGCCCCAAGCGGTGCCACAGGCACAGGGAGGCACCAGGGACCCTCTCTCCCAAAGGTTTCTGCTCCTGGAAACCCTTGCAGATCCCCCATGGCCTCTGCTCCTGTGTCTCCCCAGGGCAGCTGTGCTGGGTGGAATGTTCTCCAGTCTCCAATAGGGATTGCTTTGCTCAAAGTCCACTTTATTCCCAGCATACTCTTTAACTAAAGCAGGGTGAGTACTCAGTGAGAAAGGATTTCAATAAGGCTGTTGGTTTACTTTGGTGTTTGCAACCAGGTACTTTCTTCAGACTTTCACATAAGATATTTAGAAATTAATTATATTAATTAATAATATTAGGCACAGGGGTAAAAAGAAGAAGAAAGACCGTAAATATGTTCAGGCAAAATATTTGCACTGCAATTCCATGTCTGGTTACTTTGGATATATATCTGAATTAAGGGCTCTCTAGTCTGGGGAGGGATTGATAACCTGGGGGTCAGGTGGACAGTAATTATCACACACGAATGTGTGACACATTGCCCACTGCCAGTAGCTTCTCAGCAGTCCCTGAGGAGGGTTGTACTTTCACAGAACTAAGAGGAGATTTTTAAAGAAATGTTTTTGTAAAAAGTGCTGAAGTTAAATTGGAAACGAGTTGTTAACTGGAGGGGTTGTGACTGTCATTTGCAACATCCATCAGGAATAACTAGCCAAGGTCTAGTGTTGGTGGTTTTTAAGTTCTGATACAGTCAAGCTCCATTTCTAAAGAGTAATTTGCATTTAATCCTCTTTAAACTTCCCCTGAATTTTGTTTATGTGCTGATTTGGTCTGGAGCAGTTACTTTTCTCCACAGAAGCCGGTATGGAGCTGTGTTTTGAACAATCTATCTGAATTTTTCAGGCAGTACCTTTACAATATGTTTTATTCCTTCACTGATATGTGTCCCTCCACAGTAAAAAGCACAAAACAAACTAGATTTCCAAATGTGTGACCTCTGAAGCACTCTCCTAGGAATTTTGCTGAGCTTAAATGTCTTCACTGTGTGTGAGAAAGTAAATATACTTGTAACAAAGAGTTCTTCCTTCCCTGGGCAAGAGTGTATTCTATCAGGGAAAAAACATTATTCTTGGCATGATAATTAAAAAGAAATAACACATTTGAATAGTACCAGCCCACAAAACCCAGGGCTTGAAGCTGGCAAGGCAAATAACAGCATTCTAGGCTGACATGCCTTTTCCACTCTTGTGGCAGTTACATGTGTGTTACGTCAGGAGCCTTTGGCTTTGCTTCCTTTCTGTACTAACATTAATACAAGTGAAACCATAAAATTTTATTTTACATGTTAATTCTGCAGGATTAGTTTTCTTCTCATTTTAACTGAACAGTAATAAGTGAAGCACATGAATACTTAATCCAGAACAATTAAATGTAATAATTTAGTAACATTGTGTGTGTATCTATATATAAAATAACAATTGAATAACACTAGAATGTTTTCTATATCTTTTATATGAGATTTCTTATAACAACCTCAGCATATTAGAGATTATATGTTTATGCACTCTCTTTCCTTGTCCTTTCTCATTTTGTAGCACTGCAAGGCTTGTCCAGCTTCCTCCTCTCCTCCCAGGCAGAATGGCCCTGGCTGGAGATACTGTTCTGAACACTGGATATTTGCCACTTTCAGGGGTAATTTGCACTTTTATAAAGATCCATAAAAAAGTGAACATTTAGAATCCTGCAAGTTAAACATAGAGCCCTGGGGGACCTGTGAAACTCTGAAACCGAATGTTTGGGGTTTTTTCTTCTTTTTTTTTTTTTTTTTTTTAATTTTTTTTCTGACACGTGGGATTTTGACATGCAGTGACCTCAGTATTGGTACATGGGCAAATATCAGAACCTTGCCTTAGAAAGCTCTATCCCCAGGGAGCAGTCAGTACCAGGAACCCTCTGCTGAGGGAAAGGATCAGTACATTGCCAGAAAGAGCCAACAATATCCCAACCTCTGGACTTTTCTACTTTTTCTGCACTACCTTCTCATGTCCCCCTAATCCAAGTGTGATCAAAATATATCCCTAAGGGAACACCTGTCACACAAAGGAAGGGAAGAGCATTGCAACTCAAATCCATTCATTTCAGAGTGCCCCCTCTTCTTCCAGCAGTGGCTGGGAGCTGGGGTGTCCCAGTGGGCACACTGGGGAGGGGGCTGACAAGGGCAGTCCCCAGGTGCTCTGGAATGAGTATTTGGAAGGAGGGTGCTGGCCACAGCTGCCAGCAGCCCTAGGAGAGGCTCATTTCTACCTGCTGGAAAAGTGAGGGTGCACTACACTGACATGGTATCTCCCACAACTCTTCACTGCTAGTCCATAAAACAAGAAAGACCAATATGAAACCCTTCCAAGGAGTTAAAAATTGTGAAACATTCTCCCCCACTCCATTAAACAACTGTGTAATGCATTGCTGAGGATACCAGGAACACTGGGAGCAAGAGGAGAGGAAGCACATGTCACCACCCTGTGCAATCTTTCTTTTCCCTCACCATGGACAGGACAGGCTGGGCTCACAGCAGCCTGTGCAGGGTTCAGGACTTCCAAGAGAAGGAAGCCTGGAGAGGGATAGAATGTGTTGGAAACCTGAGGAAGCCCAGCTTTGCAGGTTGTGTAAGGGCTGCTATTTCCCCGTGCGCACCAGGCATGCATGAGGCTGGTGGGTTCCTTGGGGACCAACAGCCTTTTGCAGGTCACAGAGTATTTTAGAAGGTTTGCTTTTGACATCATGTGGCCAGAGTGATTTGGAGCCTGATCATGCACTAAAGAACATGTCAGGAAACCACAAGGCATAATTTCTCTGTGTGGCAATGATCTACAGGGAGCCTGGATAGCTGTAATGGTACATTGCTGCTTGCTTTAAGTCTGCCTTTGCATTAACTCTTTGATTTGCTTGCTTTGGCTTCCCTGACTCTTAAATACATACACACAGGATCACTTTGACATAGTAAAAAATCAGTTTCTGGAATTGGCTGCTTAGTCTCCAAACCATGGAGCTCCTCGTGCCAGTCCTGCTCCCACAAGCTGCATGGGGTAAGTCTCCATCTCACCTTCCTTTCCTGATTTGCTGTGACAGTGACTAATTCCAAAGGCACTGGTAGCGAGCTAGGGATTTTCATCTAAATAAAATCTACTGTAAAATTTACAGGGACTATTTTTAACTGATATCAAATGAAAAATAGTTTTTGAAAGATCTCTCTCTACCACTTTTCTGCGCCAAACTCCAGCAAGCAGGGAGAAGCTGGCTGTTAAACCCTTTTTATAGTTTTCTACTTTTACAATCCTCTTCTACTAATGCAGAAGCTTTGGCCTTCCCACAAGGCCTGGAGTAATCCACTCCCCATTTCCCTAGGTCTCTCTTTTGATCATTTAGGGTTAAAGAGACTGGGCAAAAACAGATAGATGGAACACCCAAAATCTCTCTGTGGAAGAGGGATTTGTTGTCCTCCTCTCCACATAAATCAAGATGATGCTAGCAAGGCTGCAGAAGCACCATTTCTTTACTCATCCACAAAAATTTTAGATAATAGGGTCCCTCAGTTCCAAGAGAAACAAAATGTATTGGCCTGGGAAATAAGTTCACTGTGAACTTATGGTACTGGAGGAGACAAGTGTGTAGTTGTTGCTATATCTAGTTTTTGTTAATATTTACTGCTGCTTTTATTTAAGAAAATGTGTTTTGTGTACTTTATATTCCTTGCTTTCATCTAGTGAATACAACCAAAATTGTATTTTATAAAAGCAGCCTCTTACTTGAAATACATTTTTCTTGAATGACTACCATCAAAAGTAAATGAACTTTAAAATAATTAATTCTGTGCTTTTCCATACTGGAGCCATCCAATCTCAGATTTATGATCTCTGTGACTTTAAAATTAGATTGAAGTGAAGCAGGCAAAGATTAACCAAATATTAACAGCAGCAGGAAAAGAAACCAAGTGTCTGGCAGTGAGCACAGCAGATAAACACCTTCCTACCTGACCTGCCCTTTCACCTCCACCCATAAAATGGGAACTGGCCTGAGAGCTGGGTGACCTGCAGATAAAGAAAGATATAGCATGGAAAAAAAAGAAAATAATCAGAGCAGCAATGTAGCTACGTATAGCTGAAAATATTTGGCTTGGCTGCAGTGTCAACTGCTTAAGCAGTTCTTGATTTTTGTTCAGGTTGGTTTCCGCATCATTACCAAGGGCTGTGCTCTCGTTAGCTCAGTCACACAGAAGCTGCTCCCAGGATCTCAGTCTCTTGAGCTGTGCTGAAGGTACAAGTCAGAATAAATACACCATGTTTATCATTTATACTCGGAGCGAATAACGCCGCATTGTCAAATCTCAATTAGCCATGGTCGCTTATTTGCTCTAAGGATTATCTTTGCCATGGACCCTGAGATCTTGCATTTGGCAGATTTCTTAACTGAGATAAAGTGTTGTGCAAACAGGGCTCCCTGCCCTCCGGGCCTGCTCTGGCAGCAGCTGGTCTGGCTGGGTCCAGCCCTCGCCCCACTCCCACCCTGAGCCTCCTGCCCTGCTGGGAGCTCACCAATCCTTTTTTTGCCTTCCACACAGACAGCTTTCTTTGCAAGTCTTTGCAATTTTGGATTGGGTTCTTCATAATTCTACTCCTTAGGGATTTTTCTCCTGGTCCCTTATGGAAGTGTGATTGAGGATGGAATAATGACTGGCAATTATTGCTTTATTATTGGGAAAGAAGCAATGTATCTCATGAGTGAGGAATTACCCTCCCTGCCATGATCTGTCAGGGTTAGAGGATGCACAGGGAGATGCCTGGCAGGCATCATCCCAGGTCTGTGTATGGCACAATGTGTTGTTACCCACACAACAGGGTCTCTGCATAATATGAAGGTTTACAAATAAATGTAAAATAGGTGCAAGAGCACACATTACAAATCCATATCACCTTAGCACATGAGAGAGAAAAGATTTTTCCCTTGTAAACAGGGACCTGAATAAGAAGTTTAAAATGCCTTCTGTAAAACACCGTCAAAATGTGAATGATGTTCTTCAGGTAATGCAGATGTTTAAAGACTGGTTAAAAACAAAACAAAAGCAAATAAGACCCCCTAATGAAAAACAAGCAAACAGCATTTTTAAAAGCTCTTTCTTGATTTATCTAGCCAGGTATAATAGTAAGAAATGATGTTTCTGCAGTAAGAACGGGTTAAGTAAGCTCAGCTCTGATGGCTCTATTTCCAGCTCCAATAAAATATTCCAGTGTGTCTTGCAAAACATCCTATAAATGTGGATACAGAAAAAACTGAACATTCTTTTACACAGCCAGGTCTTTTCCTCAAGCATAAATATTCTTAGTCTGTTTTTTGGAGATAAAGACTATATCATTATCAATGGCTGGAATTTCCCTTTGAAAAGGAATCCTTGTAAATTCTGTGTCTCTGAAGCCAAATGCTCATAATTTCCAGTGAAATTTTCACTGAATATTCCATACAAAGGGCAGATTGCACTAACAAGGACTTTTCAAAGTTTAGTCAAAGTTAATATTATATAATATTGAAAAAAGAGAAGTTATAAAGCTACTTTCTGATTTTGAATATTCATGAAAACATAAATGAAAGTGCCCTCGAGATTTTTGAAATTATTTATGCGCCTAAATCCCATTGATTTAATAGATGTTAGAATAATAAATATAAATATTTATTTTTATTCTATATTTTAAATTTCAATCTGAACATTTTTACAATTTTTTTAATTTCTTGAACTTTTTGAATTTAAAAGGAGAAAAGTGACTATGCAAACAGTCATGTGTGAAAACAAATCCAATGGCTAAAATTTCATTAAAAGACAACACTACAGCATATTACTAGCATGTAAAACTTACAATAGTACCTTAGAGTTGCTTTAGAAGATTGTCTTCAACAAGCACTGGGCTTTAAACTACACAGGAAAATCAATGAAAATTCCATTGGATCTGAATTTTTAAAGTTGTTTGTTTGAAGAAGTTTGGCTCGAGTTAAAGAGCTTTAATATATTATCTTCCTTTTCTTATGACAAGTAACATAAAAAAAATAAAAGATTTCCCCATATAACAGTAGCTGCTGGTGTCCTGTGTCAGGGTATTAACCTTTTTAACCCTGTCAGTTGGCAGGGGCCAGGAAATATGGACTAGTCTTTTACTACTCTTCTGTGTGTCACAACTTTATTATGCATGACATTTTTGCTCTTCTGAAGCACTAAAAAAAAAAATAGCCCTGTAAAGAGAATGCAGTGTTCCAGGGCTGAAAAGGTATGTAGGACTGAATATCATATATTTTATCAAGGCAATGTCCCTCTTCATCCAGAGCACATTATTGTTGCTCTGTAAACCCTTAACATCAAAGAAAGACTCAGGGCTCTGTTTCATATTTTGTAAAGGTGATCTCTGAGCATTTCTAGTTGAATTATCCAATAGTTTGCTGTATATCATTTTGCTTATGGCAAGAAAGCTGTCTCATACCCTTACTGGTGTCTGTACAGAGCTGGCTTGTCTTTCACGTTACTGTAAAGCCATAGAGGGCTGATTAGCAATAAATATTTCAACTGCTTATAAAGAAATTTTAGTTCCTACAGGCACTATTATTGTCCATTGCTTATACAGTCTATAATCTCTTTAGGGAGCTTGTACACATCCTCCATTAAGAATAATACTGAAAATTATACAACCACTTAAAATTCTTGTCAAGGCAAGATGGCATTGTATTGCGAGGAGAATCAAAGACACTCTTTAATTCACAGACATCCATAAACATTGCTTTATCTCTTAATTGTAAATCTTCAGAGATTTACACATTATTTTCAGCAATCCAGATGGTGGTAGAAGAATGTTATCTTCCACTAAATATCATTTTGTTAAATACATAAGAGCTTTGGTCATTAATGGCAAGCTGTATCCAATTCTCCCCTCGTTGCTGGGGTTACAGCTGATGTATTAACCTGACTCCCTGTTCCTTCCTCACATGTTCATTTTTTTCCAGGATATCACCCATAATTTACTGTTCACTTTTATGCAAAAGGTTCACCTTCAAGCACTACTCCTTCTGACAGCCTTGGCAGCAACTGGCTGCAGTGACTTGGAGCAAATGTCCTCTAACTGCAGCAGTATCTGCCTGCAGGGACACAGCATTCCTGGGAAAGGAGACCTTTCTCCTGCTTGGACACTGACCTCCTTGGACACCCTTGCCTAGGCAGAGCTGCTCTCCAGCCTGTGCTCCTGCCTGCACTTCCACTGGATCCCTGCCTTTGCCTGCACCTCTGTCACTGCTCTCGTCCCTTGGGCTGGAAATGTGCAAGGGTTCAATCCATCTCTGGTGCAGTTTGTGCTCTTTGGTGGAATAACCTGACCAGCCCACAGGGCACCAGGTCAGCTTCCACTTCCCAGGTCAGATTTTTTTTTCCCCATGTCTGTGTATGTGTTTCTGCCTTAGCAACCTCCTTTGATTTTATTCCAGCGTCACACAGATAACCTGAGGGAACTGTGGCATTTATTCCCCATAACTCTGTCATCCTCCACAGCAGGGTATGGCTGATGGGAAAGTTAAATACAATCCAGGGAGCATTCAAATGAGATTTCGCCACAATTAAATGGAATTTTGTTCCCAAAATCATTCCGTTTCTCCTTAGCAACTTTAGTCCTTTAGAAAACAGTGGCAAAGACCGTGGCAACACTCCCTGCAAGGCAGTTTTGTGTGTTACAGTGGGATTTCGGCTCCATTCCAA
Source organism: Anthoscopus minutus (assembly GCA_013399455.1). NCBI lineage: Eukaryota > Metazoa > Chordata > Aves > Passeriformes > Paridae > Anthoscopus > Anthoscopus minutus. Next base: position 84,271 of record VWYI01044285.1, read on the forward strand.
TCCCTCTGTGCACCTCTGGCAGCCTTTGGTAGACAGCTTTTTGGGCAATGGAAGCTTTGGGGATGAATTCAATCAGGAGAGCAGTAAAAACTAAAGTGAAAGGGAAGTTTTCCTATTTGGTGAGATGATGCAGCACCACAATAATCTGGAAATAGATGGACTGAATAGCTTTTTACTTGCCTGATTTATAAGTGAAGTAGACAAAATAAAGGAGAATTTGCTTTCATGAATAATTCTACCTCAGACTTTTCATCTGAAACCAGTTTGAGTTGCTCACTATTCACATTTTCCATTTCTTAAGCTAATCAGTATTCACAGTTTCCAGGTTTTTTTAATGCTTAGTATTCAACAGGCTAGTTTCATAACAAATGCTAGCTCATTCTGATCTGCAATAAGTGACAACATTTTTCACATTTTACACAAAATCACAATTCTGGGGGAAAAAATACTTTTTTCCCCAGCATCTTTATTCTACTCTTGTAAAAGGTGTTCTCAATCTTTAGCTGTAATTTAACAATGTTTTTGCTGTTATGAGCCACTTTGGTTCCTCACTGGCTTATGTTATGTTAGTAACAGCAAACTGATCATACAGTAAGTGTGGCCTGTTCTTTTTTACTGAAGAAGGACTCAGCTGATTAAAAACATTTTCTTTCCCTTCACTCAGAGTGGGTGTATCTTAACCACACCTGACAGCACTTTACATCCCCAGGAGAAGCTGCACAGTGATGGGAGTGTCTGTGTGGCCCAGAGCCCAGCAGCGCCGGGCGCTCCGGAGCTCAGCCGAGTCTGGCTGGAGAAGCTGGTGAGTCACAGCTGCTCTGAGATCTTTGGACTTCTTTAAGCCCAAAGTCTTCTCCACTTTATTGTCTTTTGTCAATGCCTTAAAAGTAGTGCAAAGGCTTCTGAGGAGACTTGTGGAACTCAGGTTCATGTCTTTTTACTCCTGATGTTTGTGCACTACATTTCCTTCCATGCCACGGAGGCCGAGCGATCACGGTTGCTTTGTGTCGTGCCAGGCTTCAGTGGTTTTGTACACCAGGGACTTCTGCTGACCTGCCAGAGACCAAAAATTAAGAAAAGGGCAGAGAGAGAGAAGGAATTCTCTCTCTGCCAAGGTTATACGTGGTCTAAACAGATTGCAAATAGAAATATAATTTATCTGAAATTTCTGATCTCAGGTGTACTTATCCATTGATTTGGTGGGGAGGAACATTTGTTACCCGTATATTTTTCTGTATCACAGAGCTTGTTTACTTGAGAAATATACTTTAAACCTTTGTATCACTTTTTAGGTATGAGAGTTTTTAGGTTTTATTGAACTTTATACATGCTGTATAAATAAATACTATGATAATCAATTTTACCCATGCCAAAAATGAAATTTCCCTGATCAGCATTTGTAGCTGAATTTTTTAATTTTAAGATTTTGCTTTCATTTTTTAACCAAGTTTTATGGTGTGTGCAATTAAAATTGGAACATATTTGGTTTCAGCTGCCCCTTAGATGCATTTCAGGTGCTACAGTCCCTTGCTTTGCCTGGTCTTACCCTTTCCTTTCCTTTCCTTTCCTTTCCTTTCCTTTCCTTTCCTTTCCTTTCCTTTCCTTTCCTTTCCTTTCCTTTCCTTTCCTTTCCTTTCCTTTCCTTTCCCTTCCTTTCCTTTCCTTTCCTTTCCCTATTAGCTTTCTTTTACTGAAGGAAATATAATAGATTTATACCAAATATCAGACAAGATCTTTTTTTTTTTTGCCAAGGTTATCCCTTTTTGGCATATTTTTCTGATTTATTATGTTTGTCCATCTTCATTTTACTTTTACTGCTGGCATAACCGAGAGTTTGGAACTTGGTTTTAGATTTTTGTCTATATGCAATTTGATGCAATCAGCTTGCAGTAGTAAAGTTTTGGTCACTTAGTTCTAAATGCTGAAACAACATATCCTGTTTTAAGGTTTTGAGTTTTCTTCAAGACACTAATATGGTGTTCATTATCAAAGGACAAAGGGCACCCTGAATTGTAATAAGGACTTTCTGGTTTTAAATTCCATTACTTGCATTAAAACCACTTACTGCCACTAAGAAAAATGAGTATAACTTTGTGCAGTTTGTGGCAAATAGGCAGTCTTTTGATATCTTATAGCAGAATGTTTCAGTTAATAAGCCAGTACTTGAAAGTCCCTTTCACACCAATGCTTGCAAGTGCGTTCTGTGTTTTTGTTTAAGTCTGACATCCATGAAAAGAAAACCAAGATCTGTTTCTTATTGTGCATTAAAGAGGATCCTTTGGAAATTGCTGAATAACTTAGCAATATGCTCTGTATCATTTTTACTGATGACAAGAGAGATGTCATCTCTGGTACATCTGCCTAGAGTATCCTCTTGGATAACTTCTGTGTATTGCAATCTGCTTCTTTTCTTCAAATAGGAAGGACTTCCAAAAGCCCTGTTGATTGGCAAACACCTAAATATTTCACTTATTGGCAAGAAACAAAAATGGAGCATGCTGACTCTTGGGAAACAATTCCCATTAATAATGAGTATCCCAATTATCAAAAAAAAAAAAAAAGAAAAAACCCACAACATTCCTACTCTTAATTCAAGACTAAGGCTACTTTTTCAACAGAAATGTGTTGAATCATTTTAAGCTTTCAGGTCTTTGCCATGTTGTGTTTAATGACCACAGCTGTACAAAGTTGGTTTCCCTTCTAGTCAAGGTCAGGACAGATGGTCAGACTTGGAGACTGACTTTTATTGTATTTTCGTGTTTAGAATAATTTTATTCTGTTTATCGCTTTTGTACTTGAAACAAAATGGGGCCCTTTTCAACGCTGTCAAATCAAGATGTAGGCTCCCTCTCCCTCTTGTGAGACCACCACCTCCTGGGCTGTGCAGGATGGGTGCAGGAGGTGCTGAGCTCAGGCTCACATACCTGTGCTGGGGGCAGTTTGGGTTCAGCCACTGGTGCTTCTTATGGAGAAAGCTGCATAAAAACTTGGTGTAACGTGTGTTTGAGGGGCAGCCTAAAATAAACAAGTGCTTCAGCTGCCTGCTGGCACACTCAGCATAGAGACATAGGTGAAAAAAGAGGAAGTTTTTCCCACTGTACAACGAGGCTGAATAGTTCTGGGAAAATATTAATTTCCTGTAAATATTCCCCTTCTTAGAAAGAGAACAGCAAAAAGAGTGGGGCAAAAGAGGAGGAAGAGAGACAGTGGGAAGGAGAGCAGAGAAGGAGCACCTCCCTAGACAGTCTGTGCATCACCCCAACAGCACTGAGACAGGCTCAGCTACCAGGGGCTTTCAAATACACAAGGGACGGATGCGTGGAGGGCATTGGCAAAAAGAAACTTGCCCTAACTGGGGAAATAGCCTTTACCAAAAGTGATGTAATTTCCAACATGCTTAAGTCAGTGGTGCTACTGATGATGCTCACTTGACACATTTGTGTTGTATTTAGCCTGCAAGTATTTGTGGTGGCCATTACACGGTATCTCAGGGAAGACTGGCTCTTTCCTAATCAACAGGTCTCAGTTTTAGGGTATTCCTGTTACATCTGGGGTGGGGGGTGCAAGAAGTTGCATTTCTTTATACACATACACTTTGTTTCCTTTTTTAAAGCCATATCAGGCAACATCTCTGTCATCCTGACTTACACTGTGATTTTAAGATGTCGTCAGAAGCATTTCTTTTAGTGACTGCCAATCGTTAATTACTTCTCTTGTATGTCTCCATAAACACTACATGTAGATATATTGGTATGTAATATTCATGTGTTTTATGTTTGTATAAACATACTGCTAATACTGTATTTCTCTAATAGAGAGCTCTATAAATCTAGACCTCCAGAGATACCTTATAATGACTTAAACATTACACCAAACAAGAGATTCCAAGGGGACATGATCAGGATGTAATAATGGGCCAATGTCAAAAAGGATTTATGGTTATTATTCATATGACTCAACCATATGCTCCAGCTACTGCTGTAATCTTGCTAGTCTTGGTCTGACATCTGTAGTGATAATGAGTAAAATTGCATTACACCACAGAAAAAAAAATCAAGACACTTAAAAAATAACTAGTGGGCTGCCAGGAGAAACATTGACCTCCCCTGTAGGGTCAAGAGATGGTTTTAAAATATGCTGGATGCTCCTGACAAAGTTGAAGCACTCTGAGGATCTGGTAACCAGCTGTTCTAGCTTTATTAGAGAAGAACTTAAATATAATTGAATTCCTAAACCATCTGTATTTATCAGTCCAGTTAAACACCATGCGTGATCCAGTTGAATTTACTTTAAAAAAAAGGAAGTTACTGGTTTCATTTTATGTAGTACAACAAATGGAGATTGGGGAAGATACTTAAATTATGTATATTTCCAGGATCATCTGAACAGTCATGGTACCTGCCTGCCTTTCCTGGTTAAGCCTCAGGTGTTTGAGCAACTACAGCGAAAACAAACATATTTTTGGTTTGTCTCCCTCCAACAGTGTCTTGGTCTTTTGTGGAGCAGCCTTCATCTCTGGCTGTGTCTGAACCTGGTGCTGGCTGGGAAACAGTAGCTTATGTGTGTCACTTCCAGGCTTCTCTGTTCAGCAGGAATTTAGGAAACGTGCAAATACCTTCTGGAGAGATGTGCAGACACTGAAAACTCCTTCCTGCTTCTGGACTAATATATAATGTTGTGCAAGGTAAATATGAGTGCAGACCTCCTTAGTTTCTGTCAAAGTCCATTAATGTTCTGTTATTGGCTGCAGAACTCAGGTGGGAGGCGAAAACTCATTTGTTTCTCACTGAGAAAGAGAAAACCCAGGTGAAATGGCCTGATGTCAACCCTTGTAATTCGCAGTGGTGGTTGGCAGATGGGCAGCAAGCAGAAGTCAAAGCAGCTCATGCATAAAGTGGGCTAAATCACAAACCACCAAAGTTGCTGTAAAATCACGGCCAAACATAGCAGTAAAGGACAAATATTTAGGCAGTGTCAGTCAGTCAGCTAATGTATGTATCAGCATATTAGTGAGGAAATCCCCAGAAGCTCTGTGGGAGTTTTTCTGTTTGATCTGCCACCACCTGCCCGGCTGCTGGCACCGGCACCGCAGCCACCAGGCAGGCGGGAGCGGCTCCCCTGGGAGCCCAAGGAGCTGCTCCTTAAGGCAAATAACTGCTTCATTAATGCACAGGCAGGCCGAGCAATCAGCAGCAGGTGAGGAGCAGAAGGAGGCCACAGACAAGCTTGCCTGCCTGCCCCACAACAGTGTCAGCAAAGCTCCTTCTCTGCTTGTTAGCAGCAGCCGATGTTCGCTGCTGTCAGGCTTGTGCAAGCTCCGTTCTGCTCACACCGAGCTCTGGTGCCTCTCCTCATCCTGCTGAGACCCTCAGCCAAGAGACACGTTCGACATCTGTGAAGCCTGAAGTCTTGGCTCACATGAGCACTAGCATGGATAGACTTGAGATGTTGTTTTAAGCACCTGACATCCTCCATCTGTCTTCTTTATTTTTAATTATTTCTCATCTATAGAGTGACCTAATCAAACAAGCTCCCGTCTGATGTTAAGGCTCTATTTTTGCTTTAATCTCTTCACATTTCTATCTAATTTCTTTTTCCTCTGGAACTATCAAAGAATTTTCCTTAACAAGCCCATCAATGAAAAACAAAGTCTGCATTCTTGAATTCTAAGTCACACATAAACCTTAAAGATGCTGTTTGCTCAGTGTTGACAGAAGCAGTCGTCTGCCCTAATTTACCTTCATCGTGTGTTTTTATTAGAGCTGTGGGAGCATGCATAAACTCACCAGGGGGACATGCACATTACAGGGCTCTTTTCTTAAACTCTCAGCTCTAATAAAAACACACATGCTACAGCTCTGTCCTGTATATACAGCAATACCTCTCTGTTCTGTGCTTTTTTCATATCAGAACAATTGTCTTTGAGAATATTCCCTTACTGGAAGTCATCACAACATGAGGAACGAATGGTCTTTGAGGAACGAATGGTTTTGGGGGTTGTCTCTTCCTTGATGCTCTTCTGCTCAGTCCTGCAGAAGACCTTAATGATGTTTTACCTTCAACTCAGGCGTCAAGGCTGATGTCCCTATTTTAACCTAATTATTTTTCAGGTCCTTATGGAACCACTACCACGAATGGCCCTCCAGCAGTAGATAAATGGCCATATTGCTACAGGCTCACATTATTCTGGACAGGATTGCCATCTCCACTGCAACATTTTTGAGTGCCTGCGTATCAGTATTAGATATGGATGTATACATCCACATGCATACACATCAAATGGAGACAATCTGAGCTCCACAGTAGAGTGGCTATCACTGTGGCTGATTGGGATGCTTCACATTTAACTTGCAGAAATCACCTAGATTAGAGAAAGGTGTCATTTGATCTTCCATTTTTCCACAGATGCTGCCAAATAGTTTTCTAAATCAGTCCCAAATGTGGCCTGGTCTCTGTGTTGGGCCAGTGTGAATATAGTAGTGGTTTTGTTCCTCCTTGCTACCTTTTCTTCTCCCCCCACGCTTCCTCCCAGACTTTGGGGCGAGAGAACTGAGCCCCAGAATATCGCTTGAGTTAGACAAAACAAAGCTCCAATGTATGCTAGATATAATAACCTGCAATGTCTCCCCTGTCATCCCAAATTACTGGAACACACTGCCTACCTTCCTGCCTGCTGGAGAGCCGTGCTCCCTCCTCCTCAGCCAGACTGGTGCAGGGTCAGTGCCGGCTCCTTCTTGCTGGAACGTGCCGGCACCGCGCTCCCTTCCCCTGGGAGCACGGGCAGTGCTGCCTGCCCTGATCACCTGCAGGGTCCTTCAGGAATCCCACAGCTTCTCAGAAATGTTTGGGGCTTGCTGGTAATTAGTCACTGCCAACAAGTGAGTGAGGCAGACCAGGCTCCCCAATACCTGCCTTTGGCCTCCTCACTGGGAGTTAGGGGGAAATTTTTCCTTCCATGCCAGTCTGGCAGTGCCGGAGGTTTAGGAACTTTGTTTCAAAAATAACTCTTTTGTGACAAGTTGTGCAAGCCATTTCTGTAAAGATCCTGACTATGCATTCAGAAAGCTCTCTGCTATTATGAAGAGATAGGTCTTTGCCAAGAGGTGTCATCAAATGATTGCTTTCTTACTGAAGTTCATAGTCAGTCTTTTACCTTACCTGTGTTTCCTGGAGATTGCTGAGAAACAGCTACACTCCAAATAAATACCCTCTTGGCTCTCCTGTGCAGGATGCCTATTGCTGCAGTCTCAGCTGCCTGTAAGAGCTGATATACTGTTTCAGCCTTAGAGCTCTTACAGTCTTCAAAAAAACCAAGTCCATTGAAACAGTCTTTGCAATGAGTCTTTGAAGAATCATCTCAAACATGCAGGAACAGCTTAGAAAGCCCTTGATAAAATGTGCAGCAAGTGCCAACAGCCAAATCACCACAAGTACTTGAAGGTAGCAGACTCTTCCATTCAGTTTGGTGGACCAGAATAAAATGCTTTCCAGGACCACATGGTGAGGGAATCCCCACCTATCACTTTATTGCAGTGCCTGAAAGAGGGCTGAGTGTACACAGTGACACATCTGTAATCTCTCCTGGTGTATTCATTGGCATAAGCTGAAAGATAAAGATGTAAAACTAAGATTTAGGGTAAATCAATGAAAACATGGCCCAAAGTGGTAAAAGTGATGCTCTCCCATAAGTTAGTGAATTGCAATATAGCACATATTTTTTCTCCACCTATCCCCTCATACACTCATACATATTACATTCATCTCAGGGCTGAAGCCTCAAATAGCTCCGAGACTGTGTATGTGATGTTTTTAATCAGTGATGTTTTGTGCCCTATTTCACTTACTGCTGCCTTGCTTTTCCATCTACTGGTCTTTTTTAAGAAAGTTAATGATAGAAGGGATTTTATTTTGTAGGATGCCCTTTGCCCTCCTTTCCCCATAATTTTTCTTCTCTTTACCTGATTGAAAAGATCAGTAAACATGGCAGAATCCCAAAGGTATGATTTGACACCGAGCCAGGGAAGACCCACCCACCCAACAAACCAGATTTTTTACAGTTCTTTCTTGAAGCATGAGTATATTAATTTGGAATTTTAAGGGATCAAAAGGCTTGTTTTGGTTTTATTTGGTTTGCACAATGTAGTTTTTTGCTTGCAGCAACAGATATTTAATGATGATCACGGCAGAAGTAATTCCTATGTCAAGCAGACTCCTGCCAGACATTAGGAAAAAATGTCCTGTTTAATGTTGCTTTGCTTTGTGTATAGGAATGATTGAGTACTGTCAAAGGTGATGGAAGGACAACATCATTTAAAAGTGCATTTGCACACTGTTAACAAAGGTTTTTTGGTACAATTCAACCTGTATTGTTGCCACTCTACCTAAGATTTCAATTCAGCTTCAGTGGCCAAAATCCTGAGGAAATCCCGAGGAAATTACCTCCCAGTGTGACAGTGTGAGAATAGGCACTGCCACACTCATATCATAGGGATTTCATATCATTTCAAAGATCTTTCTCTCATCTTTGCAGTACTGGTTTGTGAAACAAATGAAGTAAGTGAAAACATCAATAGAGACATGACCTTCATACACAGAAGTATAAAATAACAAATCCAGTATTGAGCCAACAGTACAGGGCACACAGATGGAAGCAGATGAAATAAATTAAAACAGTGTTGATATCTGCTGTATCTCTGCTGTATTCCTCAGTATCTCAGAGGATATGAAAAGTTTTTTATTTTTCTGGTTGCTTATATTCAGATTTTTACAAGCCCAGAACCTACTTTATAGATGTTCTCCCTGTCATTAATAACAAATTAAGGGAAGGACTACTGTAACTTCAGTAACTAATTGAGTAGTAATTTGATCATAAGTTAGATAGCAAAAGGGGTTTTTTTTATTTTTTTCAGCAATAATTTTTGCTCTTTTTGTGCCCTTTAATTTAAGATTAAAACCACTTTTTTAAACAACCACCTTAAGCCCCAGAACAAAAAAAAATCTTAGAAAAGGAAGTAGATGAATACTAGTTTCAGGATGTTTATATTAGAATAGTTTTAGAAGAAATTGTTGGTGAAATATTGTTCTTGTAACTCAGTTTTCCTTACTACTGAGGAAAATCAGAAGCAGAAAAGGAGGTGGTTTCTGGTCACACCACAAGCCTGCAGAATTAGGGATCAGTCTGACTGTTTAAACTCGTAAAATGTGTAGTCCCATGGTGTAATTGAGGGGACTCACCCCAACGGGCTGGAAATTGCCCCAGCCCATTCACCCGGGCTCCCTGTAACCACATGTGCCAGCCAGGGTCCTGCCCTCCCATCCCCATCCCAGACTTCAGTGCCTGTGTCCCCTGTGCCGACAGGAGGGAGCTGACACAGCTCAGCCACAGCAGAGTCATGCCAGAAGAGATCCCAGATCTCTGCATTCCAGAGATTGATGGGTTTTGTAGTGGTAACAGAAATGTCTTTCCATGTAAATTCTAGCAGTGATGCACTGAGACCTACAGATTTAACCCAGGAAAGAACTCAATCAATGCATCTAAAGTAGAAAAAGCAGGAATATAAAAACAGAGTGGTTTTGCTTACCTTTGGATTCTTTCTATTTTTGTTTGACTGTTTTATATGCTCAGTTCCCAGAGTTTCTGGAAGTTTGGATGCCTCTGCCATGGGAAGAAGACACAGCAGAGGCAGAAACGAGGCACTTTTGTACACCTAGTCCCATGTTTTCACCTAATGCGTGTGTGACATCTGACATATAGAGCTACACAGCCAGACAGCTGTGCAAGCAGCATGGCAAGAATATTTCTGCTTTTAGTGTTTATTACACGCCCTTCCAGCTCCTGGGCACCTTAAACCAAAGTTATAAAACTACTACTGCTACACAATTAAGACAAAACCCTAAAAGAGGGAAAAAAGCAGGGTCCTGCCTTAATGACTCAGCCAGCTGAAATATTTTGTCTCTTTAATGAAATGGGCTTCTCCCATTACCACACTTAACAAACAGCAGATTAATTGGTGGCTCAGTGCAGAGTGTCCATCTCACTGTAAGAAACTCCTTTGTAGCCTGCGTCATTGGGAGCAAACCATAGATTGTGCCTGGAAGTTGCTAACAAAATTTCTCTCAGTCTGACCTAAAGGTCAGGTTGTTCCCAGCCTTAGCAGCCTCCTGGAATCACCTCTTCCCACCCCTGTGCTGCCCTGAGCTGCACTTGGCAGGAGCAGTGAGGGTCCTCAGGTGGCTGCTGTACCACTGCACCCACCCCAGGGAATGGGGACAGAGGGGCTGCTGAGCCAAATAACCCTATTTTGCTTGTTTGATATGCTCCTTGTGCCATGTGCACAAATTCTTATTGTCCTCAGAGGTATCCTTGTTATTGAAAATGTGCTGTGATTAAAGAAACTGCTCGAGCAGACCCCACAGAGCCTCTCCAGTCCTGGGGCCCACACGGGGCCCTGCCGCCCTCACCAGTGCAGCCGTGGCACTTGTCCTGCTGCAAGGGGCCAGGGCTGGAGGGGTTAAATGGCTTCTGCCATGGATTTTCCTAAGGAGGGGTTGTGCCTGTGGGAGCTTGTAACTCAGCTGGTGTGCACCCACATCACTCGGGGCTGTGGGAGCCGCCTTTGCCAGAGCTGAGATTACAGAGCAGTTTCCTCCCCGGCCTTGTGACCATGCACACACACATGCACGTTTCCAGAATAACCCACTCTGGGGCATGAGGGGTTTTCTGGTGAATTTGCTACATGACAGAATGTGCAGCAAAATCGTTTGAGCTTTTCAGGGTTATGAGAGGATAGCAATGATGTGCTTCCCATTAGTCAAAAAGTTCCAGCCCCAGTGACAAAAAATACAGCTGCAGTGAGTCACTTGGTGTGCCTCTTCCCAAGCCTTTCCAAAAGGCATTGTTTTCATTTCCCTCACTGCAAAGGCAAAAGCTATTGCCCTATTCTCTCTCTGCCCTCTAATCAAACCTGTTCTTCCTTTTCCTAGAAAATCCTTGCTTCTCATTTTCCCCTCAATCCTTTTAGTATGGCTGCTCCTCTGCTTGGACCAAACAAATGAGTGGAATTTGGCCTCCTGTTGACCACCCAGACAGGATCCCAAACTCAGGGTTCACAGGGAAGTCCCTCTGAGGATTTCAGTGCAAAAAGCACTGTTTTATTCTCTCCCTCACCATTGTAAGCAAAGGGCTGAACTACCCAGTCACAACAATATTTCAGCCCCAGTTGTCCCACGTTTTCCATGAAGCATTGGCTGGAGTATCCCTGAGAACACTCCTTTGCTAAGGCCCCTACACTGGTTATTCTTTTCTTCCATTACCATGATATTTTCATTCAAAGAAGTCAAACCTTCTGTCTTCACTCAGTCACTCACATGAGCAGAGTTGGCTCATCTGGTCCTCAGGGAAAGATCTGGTCCTGTTACTTTTTTGGTATCTTATGTTAATTTTGTCTTCTGCACTTAAGGCTGCATGAAGACATCTGACTTTTTAAAGCAATCTCTGTAATATCTCTAAATTAAACACTCTGTCTTGTTTGTTTGGTTTATCTTTGCCATCGTGTACCATGAAGCTACAAGCTCTACATCTTTTCTGAGAACAAACATGACTGACAGCAATCCTTATACAGAAAAGCTGAAGCAAACCAGGCTTTGAAGGATTTTCTGTTGGGATTCATAATAGCATGGAGCTAAAAGAGAGAAAATAGGTTCCTTGGAGCATAAGATCGTAAAATGCTAATTTCAGTGACACAGTGGTGGACTGAGTAAATATAGAAAGGATTTATTATGAAGTTCTTCAGTGTTGTTGGCACTAACAGCAAATTGCTGGGCAACATTATATTGCCAAAATCCAGGAAATAGCACAAACATTGAACCACTGTATTTTCAATGACAATAATGACTGAAGCTTTGGTATTGGTTGGCATCCCCACAAAAGGCACATGTTGGCATGTTCAGGAATGTAAATGATAGATCTGCTGCTTGAAGTTTATAATTATTTAATCAAACCCAGACTGCAGAACCTGGAGGGACACCGTGTATCCTTAAAGGAGAAGAAAGAGGGAGGAAGAGAGAGAGAAAGAAAGGAAAGCCATGCTTTGCACATGACGGAATGTGTTGGTCCTCTGGGTGTGCCCACCAGGCATCTGGGACTGCTGCAGAGTTCGTGGGTGATCTTTCCTGCTCGCCACATCACCATGTATTTAAGTAGCCCTTCAGAAAACAAATTGCCGACAATCTCTTTTATGTGCTGATGGAAGTCAGATCAATTATCTCCGTTTCCTTTCATGGAAGAAAGAAAATCTACAGATCAGGACAGGAAACCACTCATTTGATGAACTATTTCTACACTACTGTACACAGACACACAACCTCCGTCCTTCCCTCCTGCAGACAGACACGCACAGAGCTACAAGGCCTCTCTCTTCTAGACACACACAGAGAGGCACGTTATTTTCAGCTCACATTTCACGTTTAGATTACTGTTATGGAATTTCAAGAAGACTTATTTTGTTTCCATTTCTTGCTTAAAAAAAAAAAAAGAAAAAAAATGAGATAATGAGCATTCCATTTTGAGAAATAAATCTCCCTGCACTCTGTGTTCTGGCTGTAAGAGCCTGAGTAGCAGAGCTCTTCTATGTTCCCAGCCCGGGCTTTGCTGGCGACTCAGTTTTCAATTTAGTCCTAGCGTGATGGAAAAAGAAAAAGGTCTTTCAAAAGCAGTAATTGTGTGTTTCTGGGGAGAGAGAACAAATTACTAAATCAAATTAGCATTACATTTCATTCCTAGACCCTAGGAGATTCAAGGATTTACATAATATACTTTCTTAAATTGTGTTGTTAGTGTAAACATTAAGATTCTGTACAAAATCCCTGAGAGTGATGCAGCATTAGCTGATGTCATCATGCAATGTTTAAAAAAAGAAAAAATGGAAGTGCCTTAGCTCCACTTATAAACGCATGATTGCACTATTTTTACAAATAAAGTTCAGGATTTAATTATATTCTAAATAATATGCCATTAATCCATTCACTCTGTGTGCTAGGAATACTTAAATTGTTTTTTCCTCTTCTGTCTTCACAGATGAAAATATTTGCTGTAGGGTATTCCTGGCTATTGAACTTGGAATCGAGGCCCCACATAAGGCTATGGAAGAGTTGCTGTGGATTTCTATGGGGTCATCATTTGATTCCAAAAGGCAATTTTTTTGAACACGATTGACATATCAACAAGGGTTCTCAATGTTACTCTGTTTCCCAACCCAGGTTTTCATATCTAGTGATTCTCTCCCACTTTATTGATTTTTTTTTTTTAAAAACACTAATTTAGGGCCAAGTTTCCATGTGGGGCTCCACAGCCCATTACTCCCCCATGGGCAGCTGTGCTCTCACAGGCTGCCAGAACCAGCCAGTGGCACCAGGCTGCTGCCAGCTCAAGGTTTAAAATTCATTCTGACAAAAAACCAAAAACGCTGCAGTGATAGAAATAAAACGAAAAAATGCCCTCCAAGTCTGGAGCACATGCATTTGATAATTAATCAGAGTATAATGTGGAGAATGTTATTGTTAATTCTATAAGCTTCAGGTTCACCAGAGCTGAAATCGTAGCAGGGGAGATGAACTAAAATTGCATTTGTCTCCTAAGACCATATAAAGGATAGTCAGTACTGTTGCTGGATTAGAATTACTCATTTGAGGAGCTAAGCCACAACAGCATAAAGAAACACACAACTGATGTTTAATTCTTTGTAGTTTAAAGATGACTTGAAAAGCAGTGCAAAACAAAGACAGCATTGAAACATCCAGGAGTCAAAAAGCTTCATAATCTTAAAAACATTACTGTAGTGTTGGGTTTTTACATTGAGCTGTGCACTTCTGTCAATCCTAGAATGCTCTGTTTGTTTTCTGTGTTTCATACAACAAATACTCCCCACAAATTTGTGCAATGATATGTAATATATTCAGGAAAACTAATTACTGAAGGAGAGTAAAACGGAAAGTTATCTCAAAAGCCAGAGGGATACGAACATTTTATATAATAAAAGCTCACAGTCCACACAGTTTTTTGTTGTGCATAGAAGCCTGTTATTTAAAAAGAAACAATAATTGGAAGAATAAATTCAGCAGCTGAAATACATACAAAAAATATGCAAACTGTGAAACATAGAGTTAAAGTTGCAAGCATTTTAGAACCCTTTTACTAACAGCAATTATGAAGGGTGCATTTAGAGCTGTTCCATGTTCTGCTATCTTCTACTAGCTGGCAAACGGGCATTTTTATTAAAAGAGAATTAGGAAAAAATGAACAATGTCCCCTTCTTTTCTTTAGGTTTCTTTTCTTGACAAGGGATGGGAAATTTGCTTTTAAATTTCCTGAGGTTTGTATGTTTGTCAGCATCAAGGTCATCTCTGTGATGTATAGGTTTTACATTTAATTATTTTCTCAAAGTGAGAAACTTTCTTTTTTAGTTCTCCTTTTGAAAAGTCCAGCACTAACATCAGATTTTAAATTAAATACATGACAAATGAAAGATATGTGCTGATTTTTCAATTCAGAGTTCTTTTGAAAAATAAATTATTTATTTATATAAACCAAAATAAACCAAAACAGGATCACTTGGGAAAGCCTTCATTCACTGAATAATTTGTAAGGATCAGCTGGACAGGTGAAGGAATATTTACAATATCTGATTATACTCATATGAAAGACATAACCTATGCACTTTTTTTTCACTGTTTTTCCAAATATTTCATTTCCTGCTAAATATTCTGGGTGCGCTGCTCTCTTTCTCAAAGCCTGCTGATCTGCTGTTCTTTCTCAAAGCCTGAATTTTCAAGCGAGGCAGATCCATTACCCAAATCCTCATCCTCTCTGCAGCTGATCCCAAATCCAGTGAATTGGAGGGCAGCCCATGAGTGAAGCTCAGCCATGGCCCCTGTGCTGTGGGCGCTGCTCCCCTGAGGCTGCAGGAGCCAGGTCTCCAGCAGGAGCACACCACACACAGGCTGCTTTTTACTGGCCTTGCTAAACTGGCTCTACTTCTCAACACTCTCAAGTCTCAGGATTTGAATCATGCAGAACTTGTATTTCAGGTATCAGTAGGTTCATTACTAATAATATAATTACTTCAGCACTATATCCCCAGTGCTGAAGACACCCCCTGGGCAGCACTAGTTAAGCATTAATATAAATCCAGAGAGCTTGGGTTTAGTTATTAGCTCACTTTTGTTCCCAAAATGTATTTCCATCTCAACACTTCCTTTTTTCTTTCTTACATTTCCCAGATGACCTTGTTCTTTCCCAAATGCTATTGCAGTCTGTGCCAGAGGACAGACAAGGTCAGGATCATGGGCTGCTTTTTATCAAAAAAGGTAGGGACATGCCTTTGATGGAAAAGGTGTGAGCATTGGGCAGCACAAATGTTCTCCTTTACTTAGGCTAAACCTTGCAGATGCCCCTGGCATGGCCTCTGGAAGTGTCTCAAATACAGTGTCACTAAAAGTGCAGCACTGCTCTGATTGCTTATTGGTAATGCTTTGCTGCGTGCTCAGAATGAGCCCTGTTGATAAATTGAGCACCACTGAAAGACTCAGTTTGCACAGCCAGCCCTTGGAGATTTTGCCTCTGCTCTTGCTCTGGAAGGCAGTATTGCATGGAACTGAGCAACCCAACACTGCAGTGCCTGGAGTATCTGGGGATATCCAGAACCCTGGGAGGATAGATTTATGCCTGGGAGGACAGGATGTGCAAAGCATTTAAAAATCCTATAAGGTTGCTGTTAAAACTAGAAAAATGCCAAAATTGTTGTTGAAGTCCTATTTAAATTCTATTCTGCACTGTTTTCCATTATGTTTGAAAACCTGGTAATAGTTTAGCAGCCTACCTAAGGAAAAAAAATTACTTTTCTGCAAGTGGGAGTACTGACAAGATTAGAGCAGCTGGGTTTCTATTACCCTAAACTACATCGTACAGAGCTAAAATGGATCTTCATACAGAAAGCTAATCAAGGTGGAAGAGAAAAATTGGGTTCATTAACAATCCCTGTCACTGAAAAGTCAAATCATTTTTCATTCTTTAGTTGAGTCCAATTACAGAGATATTGCTAGAAACTGTTTTTCTGTGACAGAGAGCTTTGACAGTGGCTTTTCTTCTTTGGCACTTTGCTTATTGCTCGCTCGCATTGCACCCATTGCTGAGTGGAGATTAACACCTGTTCCAGTTTTAACAGAAAATGATGGATGGTGCCATTACTGGCACAACTCTCTGTGAACAAAATTAACGTTGCATGCATTAACTTCGTAGTTATAGCAATTATCACAATTACTTTTGAATCACAGCTTGCACAGACCCTGCACCAAAGCTGAAAAACTGTGAACCATCCTCTCATTTTCTTGGAGAGGGTTGGAGGCAAAATGCAAGCTTGCTCCGTGCCTCCCTTGAGCCAAGGAAAAGCTATAATGTATCCCTGCCTCCTTTTGCCCTCTCAACTAGCGATTTTCATAACACTCCTGTCAAATACACATATAAAGTTCTCACATTTCATTTCGTAGCTACATTTGACACAAATATTAAATGGATATTTATAAAGCCTAGTCAAGTCTCCAGTGCTTATCTGGATTTTTGAAACCTGACCTATGTGGCTAAATTAATGGGCACAGTTGTATTTTGGCTTTAAATATATGTAGCAGTGGTACCACTCGATGTAATTCCCCTCATCTGGTGCTGGCTGTTGGAGGTTTGAGTTCCAGGCTAAGCTGCTCACCAAGGTTCCCTCTAGAGCCAGTGGGGGTCAGGACATGTCATTCCAGCAAAGACAGACTGCTGGCATTCCCAGTTGCCATTCAGAAGTACTTATTTCTTCCCTGGACTACAGAGGGAGCCAAGACAATTGGCTTGGACCAGCTGTTATTTAGGATTCAATTCACAGCCATCTGATGAGGAGAAGGAAAATTGCCATCCCCAGACAGTCACTTACTGCCTTTGAGTTAGACCTGCCAGGTAAGCAGCTGTCTGTCCCACAGCAGCATGTTCTGCTGGATAAACTTCTCTAGCAAGGTAGAGAAGTCCCTGAAAGTATATTTTCTTTTTCTCTTGTCAGTAGGCTAACCTCCTTAAAGTGAGATGTACAAAACTCTTAACCCATACTATTTGAAATGTGATACTTAAAGTATGTAATTGTAAAGAGACCTGATAGTCTTTAAGATTATTAAATCTATAGCTAAAAAAAACATTAATGGCAATTCTCCTTTCTGCAGCTAACTGTGAAACTCAACATCCTTTCTTTGTTTTGTGGCGGGACCAGAAAAGGTATCTTTGAGATTTAATATGATATAAAATGTTCTTTAAAACAGTTTGCTTGAAAACTGTTCTCACAAATATATATATTTTCCAGAAAGAAAAAACCAAAACAATTTCCATATCACATTTCAACTAATTATCTCCATTCATACAAACCAACCCTTATATCTTCCTGTTGACAGCACTGCATTTTCTTTTCTTTTCTTCTCCTTTTTTTCTAGTACATTTGTAGCATGTGGATCAAAGGTTTGTGGATTCTTGTCTTTTCTTGAACCCACAAGCAAAGTAGCAACACAGCCAAGCTTTAAAAGTTTGCAAATCATTAAGAAACAAAACAGACAAAACACATGGTGTTCCCAAGAGACTTGAGACATGAAAGCATCTGTGTTGTGATGAACGTACACAAAATCTGTTGGGACTAGACTTAGTTGTTTAGTAGGGCTTGGAATGCTCTATGATTCAGTTGTCCTGTTGCAACTTTCAGGAATCAGTCTATGTATTTTGCCACAAATCCCCCAAATGCTCTCTCTGCAATGGAATTGAACCTGCCCATTACTCTGGACTGAACCTCAAGTTTTTGGACACTGATCTCCATCCAGATTTTAAGTATGCGTCTCATAACATGTGTTCTACTTGAAGCTCTGCAGAAGTTTCCAAAGTTTTGGGTTCTTTACAAGCTTTATATGAAAAACTCTAGTTATTGAAGTTAGGGGGCCTTTGCCACTGTTTTCAGGATTTCCTGTGGCTGTTTCCTTGCCGTGGCCTCTGGTGCCAGACTGTTTCTGGCCTCCCTTCCTGTGTCTCAGTCTGGCACTGGTTGGCCTGGCTTGTGCACAGGAGCAGTGTCAGGCAGGAAGCTGAACGTGCTACTTCATGCTGGTGTTGCCCTCGTTTGCCACTCTGCCCATAACCTGCTTTTCTCAGTGCCAGTCCTTTAATCAGGCTACACAGAAGGACTAAGCCAAATGTCTTGTGCAAGACTTACACCTGTGTAGTTGCGTTCATCAACATGTTTGGCAAGACTTACTTCTCCATCTGGCCATCCTGACTGGCACCAGTTATACTGTCATCCTTTCATTTTATACTAATTGAAGCCCTTATCAGCTTTTCCATTATTTTGCTTCAGACTGATGCCAGAATAACTGACCTGTAATTACTGTGATCCTTCTGCTTCTTCACTTTGGCTTCTGGCAGCATTGCATACTTCTACTGCATATTTCTGCTCCCTAACAATCCCTAACAATTTATAGTGCATGGGCTCTTTGATATAAAAATATTCATCTCTAATAGAAGGATTTTAACAGTGACTTGTCAGACAATGTGATGCAAGGGAGTTTATTATCTTTGGGCCATTGTATCTTTTTTTGTCTTCAAATACTAAACAGTATGTGTGCATCTTCATATGTCTATTACAATA
Source organism: Anthoscopus minutus (assembly GCA_013399455.1). NCBI lineage: Eukaryota > Metazoa > Chordata > Aves > Passeriformes > Paridae > Anthoscopus > Anthoscopus minutus. The sequence continues at coordinate 102,978 of VWYI01044285.1, forward strand.
TATATATTTTGTCTTATCTATAGTATTAATAACACTGTGTTTTTAAACAGTTCTTGTTATCTGTTCATACCACCTTAATGAATTACATGGGAGACAATATACTCCTGAAGAAACTTCCTATTTTTCTTAGCAACATGTATTTCCCTAGATTTCTTTGTCATATCTATATTTCCTTCATTGCTAATTTATAGTACCACTGTTTAGTTTGATGAACATTTATGTGCATCTATACAAGCAAGAGAAGGTTTTCCATGTTATGCAGCAACGTCCTGGTACATTCTGGTGTTTTCTGCCAAAAACGGGAGACATAATCACAAACATTGCTCATATGTAATCAAAGGATCTGAAAAGATGTTCTGACTGAATTTAATAAATTCCGTACTGAATGGTGTTATTTTACAGCCCAGAGTATTTATTCTAGCGTGTTCCAGCAAAGACAGAATAAGAACAATAAAATAAGATACCGTCCACTGAAACTCCTTTTTTTTTTTTTCTTTTTCCTTTTCCATTGTCCTTTTTTTCTCTGTGTTTAAACATGAGTTGTTTAGCAATTCTACTTGTTCTTCTAAACTCATTCACTTTGCTTTAAATGGTCAGTATACATCTGTCACTGCACCAATGCACACCAACAGAGCAGCTTGAAGCTTCCCAATGGCATCCTGACAGCTGAAGCCTGCATTCTCAATTTGCAGGGGCTTGGATCTCTCCTGTTTACTGTAGCTCCACAAGAGAATGATATTTTATAAACACCTGGTAATTTAATTAAAATAAGGAGCTGGACTCTTAACAAGAAAGTGTTTTTTTTAAGGTTTAGCATTCAGAAATAAAACAGATGTTTATTGTGTTTTTTAAGTGTCTAGGAGATCTTGTCAAAGTCATCTGGCTTGTACAGTTATTTTTATTTTATATCTAAGTGTACAGCATTCTTTGTTTTCATGTATTAATACATGTATATTATTTCATAAATTACTTTTGTTTTCTTTTGGTAATTGCCCAAAGCTCTGCATATAAATGTTCTCTACAAAAGTGTTTGGTATAAAGTCTGACTGCAGCTTCATTAAACTGTTAATTAATCTCAAATATTACCTAGGATGCCAAAGGCTTTTTCTTTGTAGACAATGAGGGTTTATCTGTGGAATCTCCAGCCACTGAGGCTTTCTCTCCTGTACACGCCAAGCCTGTGGAGTTTTTTCCCCATACAGAGCACTGGCCATGGTGGTGCAAGTGCAGCCAAGCACTAAAGCCTTCCCCTGCAGCTTGGAGCTGCCAGATCATGTTCCCCACCTGGACTGAACTTCTGTCCTCACATTGTGGAATGAAGCTCTCACCTTTAAAGTTGCATCAAGGAAAAACACAAGATCTGTTTGTCTCTTAGGACAAGCTTTTTCAAACATTATTCTTAAAAGAGAATGTTTGTTAAGAAATAAAAACTCCAGAAATAATAGCCATTTGCACAAAATTTTTCCCAGTAGACCCTAGAGAGTTCAGCAGTTCCTGCTCTCTTGGCTCAGCTCTTACTACTGAATAAGGATGGGCAAAACCAAGAAGGGCCAGTCCTTAAAAGCTCTCAGAAGACAAAGCTTAGGGCTAGACTAACCATCTAGTGTGCTAGTCTCACTCTCAGTCAGATCCTGACCCTGGTTTTGCCAGACCATTGGCTTTAATAATGCTCTAACCAAGGAAATTACATCCTGAATTTTGACCTATTTTTCTTTATTACATCATCTCTGCTCTCTTTAATCTGTTTTGTCTCAGACTATGTCTGCTTTTGAGTCAGCTACCAAGTCCCATCTGCAGCTTTACTTCAGCTTCTGTTTGCCTCTGATCTTTTTCTCATTCTTCTAATGAACATACCAAGAGGTGGTAAAAAACTGTTTTTTCTGGAATAAGCATGAATATCACAAGGAGGATTATAACAGTTCTTTCTGTCTCCTCTGATTACAAAAACAAATAAAAATAAAAAATTATGGAGCAGTTAGTGGAGGAAGAAGGACAGTTACAAGTGAGCCTAAATTTAGAATTATGAGTTTGAACCCTCTGAGGACCATGAGAGTCTTTCCACCCACTTCAAAACGATGTGGAGTACACCTCATCCTACCTCGCTGCTTAGCACAGATTTGGGTAAGAACTGTGTTAACATCACAGGGAAATGTTCTTGAAGGTTAAACCCACCTTATTTTCAAAGGGAAAGTTTGACAAATTTTGCCAGACTCTGGACCTTAATTAAAACACTGGAACATTTCAAAGTGACAACTATGTTAAGACATTTTCTTCCGTATTCCTTCTTGGGTGGATCAAGTAAAGCAAAGGAAAAAAGACCCTCTGCTGGAAGTTTTTCTTTCATTCAAATATCCACACCCCAGTTACAGAGAGGAAAAAGGATTGCTTTGGCCTCCTCAATATATTATGCAGAACTAAAGTTATTTATACACGTTGCCCTGTTATTACACAAAGAACATGTCTGCTGTCTATAAAAAAATATTATTGCCGGCCATACTGTTCCTGTGATGATCTTGTGTATCAGAACTGTATTTAGAACCTTCTGCTCCAAATAAATGCAAAATGAGTCTGTAATTACAGTTTAAATCTAATTTACTGAAAGATTGGTCACTCTGATCTACTATAGAGATTTCAGGTCTACTCATGCTCCCCTTCTGACAGGACCAAACACATATACTCTGCACCACTTGTAAGGTGGAGGTGGTGGTGTTCCTTTGGTGTCATTGGGTACTTTGGGTCAAGACAATTTGAATTTTCTGATTTCATGAAAACCACTTTTTTTAAAATAAAAAGTTTGAGGGTCGTGGTGTTCCAAAGCAATGTTTCTGAGGAAATGGATGTTGTGGAACGATACTGGCTGGAAAGCAATGCCCCATGGCACTGCCAGTGTTTCCTCCCCAGAGTTCTCAGCCTCTGTGTGCTGTGTTTGTGACCCCAGAATGCAGGTCTGAGGGGCCACCTGGAGAACCCCACGTAGTTTTGTACTTCAGCTTTTTCCTCTTTCAGTATTGCATGCCATTCCCTGTGCTCTTGAGCTTTGTTGTGAGACGCTTGCAGATAGCAATGTATGTAAATATAAATGTGTGTAAATGTAGACTTTTATACATTAAAAAAAAACCAAACACCTTGCTTATAGACGTGTTTAACTATATTTATATTTAGAACTATTTTTTTAGCATTGAGCTAAATTTTCAAGCATTTCTCTCTGTTTAGATTCCCTTTATCCTATGTGTAGATTCATTCTTTTCCTAAATCAAGAGACCAAAAGAAAAATCAAGAGTAAATTATTTTCTCACCTTACTTTATAGAATCATCTCACAAAATGGAAATTTCTGCTCCAGATAAACTGTACAAAAAGTGAGCCCTTTGCCAGAATCCCTAGAGTGCCTGTAAAATATTTAACAGAAGGCTTGTTTTGACAAAAGGATATCACCCCTAATTGTCAAATCCCTTCAAAACAAAGGTGGGAGAAGATGGGTGGGTGCTGGTTTTTGTCAGCAGTCAGGACTTTGGGAACTTCACTGTGAACCATCAAATCTAATTGTGAACTTTTTGTCTTGACAGTTTCAGGGACTTCATCGTGTGCATGGGTTGCTTTTTTCTCAACACTTTGAACACGGTGTTTGACGGTGGTGAGGCTGGATGTGCCAGGACAGTGCTTGGGAAGAGCTGGGCTGAGCTGATCCCTGCCAGGTGTGCGCAGCCCTGGAGCCGCCCGGGCTGGGCAGGGGCAGCAGAGACCTTCCTGACAGAAAGGTCCAGACCCTACAGCCCCGGCACAACCCGGGCTCTTGGAGAGAGTAACATTTTTTGGAGTAACATTTGTCAGGAATGATGTTCCTTCACCCTCTTGCACTGCCCACAAGGCATCATCTTCTGTTCTCTTTGTCTCAACCTCTTTACACTTCATTTGGAATTCATTTGAGACTTGTTCCCCACATTCTTTTCTTTCTTCAGTACTGTGTTGTTTAGAGGTATTGTCTTCCTTTCTCTAACGTCTTTGCACTTTTAACTGGAATTAATGGCATTTGGGCCAGACAAGAGAAAACTGGATCCTTCCAGCTTAGGGACCAACTTTGCTGGCATTGTAGAACAACCAGCCACGGGGATTGAGGAAATAAAGGGAGGCCACACACCCGTCTCTGCCTGGATATTTTAAAGCCTTTATTTTCTGTTTTTGGAGAAAAGAAAAAACCACAGGATACACTTAGGAGGGAAATAATTTCTAAAGCTGTGCCAGATCCCCAGCTCTTTCCTCTGGCCTAGGACTTAGAAGCAATCTTTAGGCTGCCTGCAGAGGACATCTGGTGGTCCTGTGGTGTAGGGGAGTCATCATGCTGCTTTAGCCACTTCAGGACATCTGCTCTTTTGAGCTTTTGGAGAGTGATGGGACACAGTTAGACTGTGCAGTATTTTGAAATGGATCTGTCAGCAGAATAGTCTCTGGAGAATTTTATTTCTATGGTGGAATTTCAGGTTGGTCTCTATTTGCTATTTTCAAATCAGCCAGAAAGAATCCAGTGTATCTCCAGCTGAGAACTCAGAGAGGAGTTGTCAAGCATCTTTTACCACCTCTGTGGACTCTGCACAAGAAATAAGTTTTCAGGCAGGAGAAATCTCTTCTGAACACTGAATATTTTAATTTTTTTTTCCAATAAACATCTTAGTCAATAATAAGGACAAGAATTGTGTAGCTTTATAGTCAGCAGAAATCCAGAGCTGGGGATCATCCTGAGCCATTGAGAGCACAAGGAGCTGGTACAGCTCTGAACTTCCCTGGCCATGAGCTCAGTGTGAGATGATTGCAAGTGCCTGATGTGCTAATGATGTTTCTGTCAGAAATGCCAAAGCTCCAAGCATCAGCACTGCCCCCCTGGGCCCTTTTGCCACCTTCTGCTCCACTATTCCTGGATTCAAAGCATCAAGGACTTGGTTGCATGGAGTTATGCTTAATTACCTGCAAAACATGGACATAGACTTGGTCTTATTGTTCCTCCTTGAACAAAAAAGCAGAGTAACTCATTCACAAATCCATTGTGATGGAATCAGAAAGAGGTAAATCTACCTGAAGAGTGAGTGGATCACTAATTAGTTGCTTTCTCCCATTCTCTGATGCTCTCTCTTTTGGTAATGATAGCCCAATTTTTACCAAGAAAATAGGATAATAAAAAGATAACATAAGATAAACTCATTTGGTATGAGGTCAAGGGGGATGATATAGAACTTTCCTAAGCTATAAATAGCAGATGAAGAATTAGACACTTTATTTTGTCGCATTTCTAACAAATTATTCCATTTTGTAATTCTCATAAGTGCTTAAAACATAATGTGTTAATCAGGGTTGATCCCCCAAAGTCTGATGGTTTTGACTTCTAAACAAGTTAGCACTCTCAGAGAACAAACTGTAACTTCTGTATGGATGAGATTGACTGGGACCTATGGAATGACATCATCTCTCTGAGCTCTAAACTGAGTTGGCATGTACCAAAAAATTAAAACTATTTCTGTATTTATAATCTAGAATGTCAGCAAGGGAGTTCAAGAAAAATGTTAGGAAGATTGTGTCTGACTTGTATGATATTCCTTTTACCCTGTCCTAAACAGATAAAAATTCATTGACTTTGTTTAATGTGTTTTGGTTATAATGCAAAAGACTAAATTTTTCCAAATAGGAAGATGTTTTTTGTGTGTTCATTGAAATGTGACATTGAAATTAAAGGGAACAGTTTGTGTAAATGTGAACTCCTCTTCACGCATCTTAAGCACTGAGAAGTAAACTGAGCTATGGAATAAGCTGTGGAATAATGACCACTGCCTTCAGAAAAGATTTGTGTTGTTTATGCAGTCACTGAATTTGCTGCAGAATCGTTTAATCCTGTAGATCTGATCTCCTGAAATCTTCTTTAGATTTAAGCCTCTTCTGCAGGTCTTCTAGGGACAGATCCATTTATAGGAATATAAAATTCAGAACTTAATCACTTTTTAAGACTGCTGGTACCAGTGATATGCGTAATTCACAAGTTTCACATTGCAGACGTGTTGAGGCAAATGAGCTGTTGCAAGCATGTAATTGGTTACCATGTATATACAAATCCCACTGTAAATAAAGTTCATACTTCATGCCCAGTGCACAATGCCTTTTTGCCATTGAAATAGGCAGCTTTTTATGATTACCATGGCCACTAAGAGGTACAAGGGTAATTGGTGGATTTCAGTATTTTTGTCATGATGAAGACCACATATTTTCCTTTCCACAAGCCTTAATTTTTTAAATACATAAATATAAGAAGTGATTAGAATTTTAAATAGAAATGCATATTTCAATAAAGAAGTTTTTAAAGCACTTCTTGTGCAAATCTCAACCACAAAAGAGAAGTAGTCACCTCTCAGGGTCCTGAACTGCCTCAAGGAAAATGGCAACGTCAACATTTACAGGTGAGGTGACACAAATTTTTTTATATAGGGAGCCCCTGCATTATTAAAGATCCCTTTGTGTCTCCAGTGGCTGTGAAGGGAGACAAGATGCTTGTTATGGTTGATAATGGTTGTTATTCTTTGCCTACTTCTCATCAGTCCATTACCATTTTTCTGCTTCACAGCATTAACCCTTACATGCAGCAACACTCTCCCTGTGCTTCACACATCACAAAAAGCCACCCATGCTTCTAAGAGATGCTCCTGGCTTTCATGGCAGTGCAGGGCAACAAACTGGACAAAAGACTTCAAAGCAGGCAAATGAAGAATGATCTCCAAGATAAACATGTATTATTCAGCAGTGTCTGAAGTCCATACCTCTTGCTTTGTGTTGCCCAGAGCCGGCTCTTTGTCTGCTGTCAGGTTTTCAGTGTATGGCTGGGGGTGACTGACTTTTCCATTCATTTCCAGGCATAACTATTTTCTCACTATTCAGTCAAGCTTGGTGACATTTGCATGAACTCCACAAGGTCTGAGAAAGGGAAAGATATTGCACATTTCCAGCAAGACAACCCAAATCACTGTTCTATTATTTCTGCCACACTCCTCTGTCCAAAGTAATCAAAAACCTTGACCTTTTGCACCTTTCTGTAGCCCCAGTGATACCTTCTATACCTATTCATTCACTATTTCTGAATTTTTCTTTATTTTTGTATTTTATGTGTACACTCTTCCCATTTAACGAAGGAGATGGAGGAAAGAAAAAATAATTGCCTTCAGTCATTCAGCTGGGACTGAAGATGAGTAAGTTTTGTATTTTACATACCAGTGGCATGAGAAGCATGCAGAGAGCATGAAGATTTCACTTATTGAATATGAAAATAAGAATGATTGGTATAAAGCACAAGTTTACTGCAGTCATCACTTGAGTGGAGCTCACTTTCGACAAGGCTCAGTGAGAGAAGCAGGGGAACCATCGTTTACCCTTTGGGGTTTTGTCCCAATAATAGTGGAAAAAGATGAAAATTAGAGCCCTGTCAAACACAGGAGATCCATCTCATGCAGGGTCTTGAAATATGACCTTGTTCCAAAATTGAAAAAAGCTCCAAAATTTCCAAATGTTCAATGAAGATAATTGTCAAACAATCTAACCCATGTTCACAGAATTAGTTCACTTTGTCAGAACTGAAGCGCTCTGTCTTCACTTCATATTTTTTATATAATGCATCTAACCTGATGCTAAATAAAACACCTAATGCAAAACTTTCAAATCCAACAACACTGGAAAATGGCATCATCCAGGGATTCCACTTTGAAAGAAGAGTTACCAAAATCTTCATGGAGATGGTTGAGAAGTGAATTTCAGTCATTTATTGGTTTGCACTTGCTCATTCAAATGAGCAATATTCAACCACTTTGAACAAGTCACCCATCATAAAACACCAAGAAGCAGGGGACACACCCAAACCTGCCCAGTAATTCTGGGATCTGAGTAGGATCCCAGCAGTGCCTAAGGAACCCAGGAAGATGTGAGGAGGGGTCATCACAGTGGGGGCTGTGTGCCTCTAACCCACTGCCCCAGGTCCCAGAGCTTTCCAGATGAAGGATGAACAGTCCTGGCAGACAAAGTTAACAAGTTCCCTTCATGATTTGAGTCATGATGGGTTTCCATAACCTTGGAAGATACTCCTGCCAATTAGGTTTGATTTGGAACCAGCAGGAGCAATGTCAGGAGAGGTGCCCAGCCCACACCAGGTGGGGCTTTCTGTGTTCTAGAACAGCCACTGGCTATAATGAAATATCTAATGGCTGCGTTGTCCTTTCTGTAATTATGTCCAGTACCTGCCTAGAACGTAACCTGTGTGTGTAAGTGGGAATACATGTTTTGAAATGACTGAAACCAGCCCTGGGAGAAGGGCTGTGCTGCCCCTTCTCAGCTGCCACAGCGTTGGTCCTGTGGGGTTTGTTGTGTTTTATTTGTTTAGTAATCAAGCAGGGCCCTTTTAGTCACTGTGTAATCACTGGGGCATACCTTGCTCACATGTGGTCATGACACAGCTCCCTCACAATCCCTCCCTACCAGTACCTGAGGTGTGACCTCAGCACAGCCTCGGAGCATCATTCACCCCTTGCTCCACGCTGCACTCACAGCTCTGTCAGTGCAGTTTAATCACGGATTTGTGACTGTATGGGACCTCCAACCACCACATTTCTCAAAGTAACCTGGTGGTAGAGAGTAGACCTCTAAAATGCAAAGCATTAGGGTGAAGAGTTGCTTGACTCCTGCCATTCATTTATTTTTTGCAGAGCACTGATGCTCTGAAACTCCCATCACAAGGAACTATCATTAACTAGGTGCACATTTATTTGCTTAAGGAGTCTAATAATCAATCATCAAATTTTTCCACTTGTTTTCTGGCATTGTATTTCATCACTTGGTAAAGTATGAAACATTATCATTCTTTAAACAAGTTTGTTAATGGAACATTTATTTGAAGAAGTTTCAATATAAATTAAGATTTTTCTAAATATATTTCTTTAAACAGATTTATTTTCATTTCAACTATTTGCTTTCCTATGAAAAATTTATGTGAAAAAATAATCCAGAAATGTAAATGGCATGAAAATGGAACTATCCATCAGATGGAAGGGTTGATCACTCCAAGCCAGGTATGAGGGTTTGGGTGGAGTACAGCAAATGGCTTCATTGGTTTATATGTTTTGGGGATTTCTCTGCAAGCCCCTCTGTCCCCACTACTGTAGTTCATTTATTCTTTGGGAAAGAAAAGGAAGGCTGGTATAAATTAGGAATGGTAATGTAAAAGCTTATACCCACTGCATAGAAGTTTTTCAAATTATTACAAGCATTAAATTGCCAAACTCTTTTCCATATACTGCCAGTATTAAACATGACATGCCTGCTAGGGTTGGTATAAAGTTTTGTCAACATTTTTGGCGTACAAGGTCTCAGCCTGGGGTCAATATTTTCTCGACCAAATTTTGTTGTTTCAGTTGCCTTTTTACACTCATATATTGTAGCTCAAACATTTCCAAAAAAATGAAATTTGGCAGGCTATTAGTCCATAATGTGGTCTGATGCCTTTGGGTATTTTTTTAAATGTAAATCACTGAGATATTTAAGGTTTGAGGTTTAAGAACTGTGCACACACTTTAACAACTTCTTTTAAAAATATTTAGTATGCATATTTACTACATATGTATCTTATAGAGACTAGAGATTAAACTGGAGATTACTTGCTAAAATATGCAAACTGCTGTCCATGAATAAACATCCTCATGAACTCCTATTGAAAGTTTCTTATTTAAAAAAAATGTTTAAAGCTACAATAAAAGCAAAGGGAAGTAAGATGAGGGGAGAAAATAATCAATGTTTAAATAATTTTAATGGTTTAACTTGGCCACAGAAAATAAAGAAGTTCATTTTTTTTTTCTCCTGGGATCTAATCCAAAGCCCACTGAGGCCAAAAGGCTTTCCACCTATTCCCATGTGTTCTGGATCTATTCTCTGCTCTGCTGCTCCCTCCCTGTGCTGTGCTGAGGGACTGAAGCAGCAGCTCCCACAACATTCCCATCCCTCTGCCCTACGCAGTACATGAGTTTGGGATCAGCTGCTGGTGGCAGAGGAACTCTCCTCTGGAGTGACCTTTCTCTGTACATCTGAATTGGATTTCCACTTTTGCTTTAATGTATTAGTGCTTCTCAGTCATTTGTTACAATGCTCACACAGTGAGGTGTGGGAGAAATGATTTTAGAATCCTGCAAAGGCCGCAATGTCCCTGTGCCCACACCAGCGCTGTGTCCCACACAGCATCCCCAGCCCGAGAGCCCTAGGTATTAACCTCATTTCAAACTAATTTTTAGCATCAGCCTGGGAAGACATTCCATACTTTCTGTTAGTTACCAATGTCAGGGTTTGTGTGACCAAGGAGCACTTGCATTGCTCCTCAGAGGGAAATTCCTGCAGCTCCTGGGCAGCCTGGTCCTCATGGAGCCTTCTGGGAGCTCCCACACTTTCACTAAGACGCTGGCAACATCAACCAAACATCTCAGACACGTTGTCTTTCTGAACCTGAACTTTTTTAATGGTGGCTAAACATGTTGTCTGCTTTAGTTTCCTGCCTATCTTCATCATAAGCCAGCACCTGTTTCCAATAAATTATGCAGAGCTGTATCAGCAACACCTTGGCAGCAGCTGCCACCCTGAAAAGCAAAATGCCCTGGAGGACAATACACCTGTGAACACATACAGTGTTTATTTAGCTGAAAGGCAAAACTTTAAGTTACATAAAGCAATTATCTAAAGCCTAATACATGCCCATTATTAACACAAAATAACCTTGTTCTTTAAAACCAATAAAAATCTATTTAAAGGCTTTTTCCAAATCCCAGGGAAACATGTACCAGCACCATGGATCTGCTGTTAGCCTAGGACTTCAATGTCTGATGGTGGGAACACGTGTGGGGGAGGCCACATGTGCAGCTACAAAGAAATAAGGCACAGATTTGGAGTTTATTATGCACAGAGATGAGAGAAGAAGCCAAATCATTTTCAGAAAGACTGTTGAACAACAGACTTTTTTTTTTTTTGGTTGCACATTATAAAGAAGCATTTTGTTGCTGAAGTATAAAACTACTGTGTTTAAAATAGTGTTTGATCTTTCCATCACTATGAGACAGTAGAAAAAAGTAGTTCTAAGAAAAAGGTTTTCTTATTACTGGAACAAACCTTTCATTTCCAGTTCACTACCAGCACTGGCCTTTCATGTAAGAGCAGTCTATTTTAGCAGCAGTAAGTAGACTTGGTTGTTTGCAGCAGATCACAGGATAATGGAAATGAAAAAAACCTATGATTAAAATAGAGCACAAATCTGAGAAAAGTTCTCAATTTTTGATAAAGCAAGAAGTAACACTAGAAACTCTGTAGTTCAAGTACAGTGCAACATACATTTTCAGTTTAACATGCATACTTTATTTGGCACATGAACCTTATAAATTATTTAAAAGGGAAGATATTTTCTACCTGATGCTTCTAAAATTAGCACTAAATATGAAAAGTTTCTATATGTGCATGCATGTATGTATCTATTGTATTAAATGCCCATAAAATCCATGCTTTTAAAGGCATATTTTAGAATAATTTCATTTCCTCTCTTATGCCTCCTGATGCCATTTAAGTGATCAATAGGAATGCTCTTAGGTGAAAATGTGTTTTAACACTTCTGTTTGGCCAGACCTGAAAGCTGTGGAAGGACTTGGTAATGGGTATTACAGCCTGCTTAAGTGTCATTTTCCTTAGCCCTTACAATGCTGAATACAAATACAGGTAGAATGGTGATTCCAGCATGTAGATATTCTCCCACCAGTAATACTGGAGAATTATATCCCAAGGTTTATGTTGCATTTTATGAAATGTAAAATAAAATTCCAAGAGAATAGCATTAGCTTAACCTCACAATAAATACCTTGTCTGTCAAATGTTGTTAGTAGACCTATTTTGCTTCATATTTTATTATTAGACAGTCCAAAGTTTAATATGTCTATATTTTTTTACAGTTGACTTCCTCAAAACTGCTCTATTTTCATCTCAGAAAAAGCATGGCACATTTCAGAGATCTGATCTAAAACATATGGATTAAGTCAATGATTCAATTTCTAAACCTCCAAATGACTGTTCTGATTACTCATGCAAATCTATATTTTTGCCAGATTTCCTAAAGATTTTAATATGAGTAAAATTAATATGAATATATTTTCTCCTCCTGATGCATGTGAGAATAGGATGGAATGACAGTCTCCATGCCCACATACAAACCTGTGTCTTGATTCCAATTTTCTTGGCTGTGTTTGAGTTTAATTGAATATAAATGCTATGAGCACCCAGCTAAGACTCCAACCAAAAGGAAATCCAGCTATGGCTACAGAACAAAAACTATTTATTTTCCCCTGGAGTGTCTAGCTTTTATTAAATGTCAACAAATCCAAAACCAGGCTTTACTAATCTCTAGTGTGCATGGGAAATAAGTCACAAGCACAAGTCACTGAAGATAATGTTTGCTTTGGTTTAGATAAACAGGTTCCAGGGAACTGAAATCTCACATAAGCATTTAAAACCTACTCCTTATTTTCTCTTAACATTTGTGAGATCTCCCACTGGTGCTGAAGAATGCCAAGATGGATACAGCACGGGGTCTAGAAGCAGACCTACATTTGGGATTGTTTACTGCCCTCTGTGATGAGTTTATCCATTTGTTTCCTTCCTGTTGACTTTTGTGCAGGCTATTAAGCCAGGATGTTACATGTTCTTAAACAGAAAATGGAATTACAAGTGGAAGATGCTGCCACCTGCGAGGCCTGCCTTTGTTCTGCCCACTGGAATTCCCTTGGGAGTGAGGACTGCAGATGCAGCTTTGTGCTGGGACCTGCAGGGACCCCCCACCCTTCCACAGAGTGCACTGGTCCCTCCTGACCTCACATCTGTGCTCACTCAGGTTTGGCTGAGTCTGGGACATTAGAGTGGAGATGAGCCCTGTAATATGAGAAAAAGTTACAAAATAGAGCTCACAGCCGCTGTGCTGCCCCTGGCATGGCCTTTCAGAGATTCAGAGGCTAGCAGGAGTGCAGGGCCATGTGGGTCAGTCTGGTCCCACCCAAGGGATACCGAGTGTGGTTTGATTTGCTGAAGAGGTTTCATAAAGCTGAGTTACCCTGTGGAGGGATGGGGCAGAGCAAACCATGACTGCTACCCGGAATTGCAGCTGATATGGCCAGGAGAGACATTCTGAGACAGAGAAAGGGAGCTGTGGAAACCTGTCTGCCTCCCAGCAACATCCCTGCTGCTGTGTGGCCTCTGCTTTGCTTTGGCTGTCATTGCTGGATCTCTCATGCCGTGGTGATGGAGCCAGGTAATGCAGGGCTTGGCTTTGGTCTCCAGTCAGATGACATCCAAAATAAAAGACATCCAAATACACACACATCTTTTTAAAGAGCCAAAAAGAAGTACAAATGACAAGACAGTTTGAGTATGGAAAACAAACAACCACCAATAAGGTTAAGTGTGTTCCAAATCATCTTGGAGAACCTTTTATCTCAGACACAGTAAGATGGAGAAAGCACCACTGGAATGAGTTTGCGTTGCTGAAATACTTCCTTATGATTTTAATTAAGTTTTTTCCACTCAAGAAGATACAAAGAACAATAAAAGAAAGCAATATGAACGTTCACATTATGCAAGATTCATCTTGTATTCACAGGTTTTGTGTAACTCATTTTAAACTGATGTTTGCTTGTTTAAGAATGCACACCTGCACATTACCACTTGTGGTAAATAAGTTTATTAGCCAAGGAATGTCTGAATTCTCACTGGAAAACCCATATAAATGCAATTATGTTTTCTTTCAAGATCTCATTTTGGTAAAACATGTTATCCCACATTCATACTCCAGAGGAAAAAAGGCAGTAAATGATGTACAAACATGCAGGAGAGATGCAAGTGAAAAGATTCACAGGGCTTAAAACTGTCACATGCCCTATGATTCAGTGTGTCTTTCCATATATAATTTAAGCACTTGGTTTCATATTATACTCATGTCAGATCAAATGTTCCTCTCAGAGACTAGGACTTTATTAGTGTCTCTCCTGTATTTGTTTTCACTTTAAATTAAAATCTAAAGGTGGTGACAGAAGAAATTCTGATGCTTGGCATAGGATTAATACTTGAGAGCCATTCAACTTTGTTAATCATCCATTTGAAGAGAATTTCCTTATGCAAAGAGTTTGCTCCACTTTGGACAAAACAATTTTTTCATCTCTGAACTCTGAAAGAGCAGAAGGGTGGAAAGAAAGTGAGGGGAGGCAAAGTAGCAAAAGGAGACAGAGCAAAGTGTGAAGCTTTGATCCTTTCACGGAGAGGCTGAGGCAGTTCAAAATGAAAGAATCTCTCACCATTTAAAAAAAAAAAAGGAAGAGAAACAGAGGGAGCAGTATGACAGGAGACAAAAAGTGAAGCAGGAAGAAAAGCCTCAAAGTAAAGGAGTCATGCCAGACTCTGAAGGGGAAGCTCAGCAAGGAACAGAAGAGGAAACACCTTGGCGTTCTGAATATTTCCAAGAGAAATAAAGGAATAACAGCAATTAAAGATGTTCAAACAACTTCTGATTTTGCATTTCTCATTACATTTCTTACCCTATCTAAATTATAAAACAACTTTGCCATAACTGACTGAACAGTCTGGACCTGTAGATACAAAACACACCAAAGCAATTGGGCCAGAGCAAAAGCAACGCTGACCCCAAAGCCTTCAGCAGTGGGACTGAAAACCCCCATTTCTAAAGCAGAGCCTGGGTGTGTGACAGAGTTTGGGGAAGGTGTAGTGCTGGTTAGGGTAAACTCAAAAGAAAAGTGATCTAGCAGCAGGTCAATAACTACTGTGTGTAACTAATGATAAAGTGTATGAATTCAGTGCCTGAAGACCTGCCATCTCGTTTTTCCTATGAACAGCAGTCACTGTTCATGAATTTAAGTGATAGAAATAGAATGCACACCTAACCACTGTAATTTATGTCATCCATTTTCAACACGGGGTCTCCTTTGCAGAAAAAACCTTGAAAAATCCATGTCAATCCTTCATCTCTCCTCTGAGGAATGTGTATTTTTTTATTCTTGAGCCAAGAATGGATCATCATTCACAATCCAAAAGCAACATTATATTACTTACAGAGTTTGGCCAATCTTGTTTTATTCCTTTTGCTTCATTTTTGTGCAGAGTTATCCATTAAACTGCTGAGTTTAATAGGAGTACCTAGAACTTCCACAGAAAAGGGTGCTAAGAGACTGGGTGTAAAGTTCTATTACTTTTATAAAGGAATAATGTAAGGAGAGGCTTGGGCAAGTTATAGCAAAGTGCTGGTTTTCTGAATCCTTCTGGAAATACTCTTTACAAACAAGCCAGACCCTTTTTTTTGTCTCACTCAATGTTCATGCTCAAAGAGAACAGGATTTCACATTTATTTAGCTGTTTATCCTTGTTATTTCAAGTAAAACTCTCCAATCATCAAAAGGTCTCTCTATACATGAGGTATTTCAAAAAAGCAGACACAGACACACCAGATCAAAGGTACAGAGTACAGTCTGATCAGTCTAACTGTTTTAAAGTGCATACGAAGAAATTTTCTTTAATTCAGGGAACATGAAATCCAGGTAGTTACCTTTGAACAAAAAGTTCCAATGAAATCCAATATTTTTTTATGATTTAAGAAATTCAGGGGTTTTAATGTTTCTCTGATTTTGCCCTCTTATATGTCAATTAGAGTGGGACAGAACTGTTGCATGAATATATATGGGGTCAAAGCCTACAGAAGAGCCATCAATGAAAACATCTGCAGAACATCTGAGTTTTCCTTGAGTTTCATGCCACTTTAGAACAAAGATGCTTGCAAAAGTCCCAGCAGATAGACATTTTAGAATGTTGATTAAAAAACAAAGAGGTCAAACCTTTAAAAGGCCTTCATACACTTCTACATCTACTCCTTTTAATTAATTTAGAAACTTCTATTCAGCATTTATCCTGTTTAGCTACCACACAGCCTCAACTTAATTCTATCCTGCCAGTCTCAAAAGATATAAAACATCCTCAATACCCAGGACATGAGAAACATCATGGAAAAAGCACATACAGATTGTGACTTATGAAAGCAGTTAGACATGAGTCTTCTTTTATATCTTTTTTTAGGTAGAATTGTAGTATCTGCTCACTGTATGCTCAGCTTTTAAAGTTACCTCCATTCCTCCATATCCACATGTTGCTATAGTTTCTCACACTTTTCATTGAGAAAAATGAAGAAAAATCTCCCTGAAGATCTGGGATTTTTTTTTCTTTTCCATTGAAATGAAATACCCATCCCTCACGAGCTTAATTCCTGAGCTGTGCCAACAGCAGCACACTTTTATTGTCACACTTGCAGTATCTACTTCTATGTGGTAAAACCTCCAATATCTAGCTCCCAGTCAGTCTGGGAAATAAATGCTATCCTCCTAATTTATTATTTTTCTTTCTCCTGTGAGAAATTGCTCATAATTTTTTTGTCTCTCCATTAGCTTTGGTTTCCAGCCTAGCTGACTTTCCTCAATCCTCTTTCCATACTGCTCAGTTCTCTTTTCTCTCACTTCCAGAGCCTCTCAGCTTTCATCTTCAAACCATCCTTCAGAAGCTCCTGAATTCTCTGAACAGATGAGCCTTTCTCATGGCATTTGTACATTCCTGAACCCAACTCTTGCTTACGGGTGAACACATCTGCACAGATTCTGCTTCTCTAGAATTAACAGTATGGTGTCTGTTGGAAGTACTGCATATAAAGTCATCAGATCCATCTATTTTCCTACTTTCTATGGATGCCCAGATCTTCTTTTGAAAACTGTTAGGTGGAAGCTGAGATTATGAAAAGTTTTCCCAGGAGCAAGTAAACTTTATTATGATTATAGATGTGATAACTATAAACATCATGAAGGCTATATGAGCTTTCAGCACTGGAAGCACAAAAAATGCAGATGAGTAGGTATCAGTGGCTGTTAATGGATTTCTTGGCATAATGACAGAAATAAGAAAATGTCTGTTTAACAATCTATTTTACCTATTTGACATGTGTCTAATGGCAGTCACCTTGACCACCTGTTGCATAGTTCTTGCTCATTTCCAGGATATTGATGCAAACACAGGCTTTGGACTGTGATTGCAATAATCAAAAACCTAAAGACTCACCAAGTGATTGAGTGCAAAGGGGCTGAAGAAGCTGTCAGACATTCCCATGCATGTCTGTGCTGTAATTGTTTCCAGTGGTCAGCAAAACCCAAAACAGAACCACAAGGTTTTGAAGATTAGGCTTAAAGTCTCCCGCATAGTCTCAAACATGGTATGGCCCTTTCCTGGAACTCTGCAGCACTGAAAGAGAGTGATGAAGCAGAAGAATGGGCTCCATGCCATTGCATCAGATGAAAGGGACACTGGTGGATACTTGCCATGGGAATACTTGACTGGAAACCACTTGATCTACTGTCTGTTAGCTCATGGGAATGGAACTTGTAAACTTGGGAAACCTCAAATAAATTCCCATTGTATATATAATGTAATCCAAAACAGAATCTTCTCGGGAACAATTGCTAATGATACTGGAAGTCACCCTTGTTTAGTGAAGAAGAGATGATTTTCTAGTATACATTTCAGTACAGACCTTTACTGAAAAATTTTACCCAATATTTATAAGATGGGTAGACTGTCATAAGTGAAATCTTTGTAAACACCAGCTTACCGGGAATTACAAAAAAAATTTTTTCAAAAGCCTGTATCTGCCACCTTTGCAATGACATGAAGAACCTTTAAAATTACCTAGATGATAAATTACCATTTCAGAAGAATTTGTGAATGAGCTCATCTTTGTACCCTATCCACCATAGTCATAGTTTCTGTTACAAACCAGATGAGCTGAACAATTACCTTAGATATTTTTTTCTAATTTATGAAACAAATGTGTAATAAAGACTGTTTCACATACAAGCATTTTCACCGACTTCCAGCGATTTGTCAGACAATCCAATGATTTTGTCACTCTATGTTCAGAGATGAAATTATTTCTAAATTACAGATTCTTTAGTCCAAAGTTTTCCCTAGCCAGTAAAGGTTTTTTTCATCAATCATCTGCAGATACCTCACACTGAATAAGTCATGCATTTCTAAATAGCTTTCCTAGAGGGTTTTTATTCAGTGTTTAATATAAACCATTAAGTGACTAGAATCAGAATACACAGCTTACATATTAAGTCCAGAATGAAATAACTCAAGTCGATATGTAAAGAATTTCTCTTTTACTTACTAGACCCCAAACAATGAATCAACATAGATTAGTGATTGATATATCAAATATAACTCATTTATAAGATACATATACAAAAATACGGTACTGAAGTTTGGGACATTTAATATAACAAAAAATTTACATATATTCATTCAGAAAGTAAATCAACTGGTGCAAATTTAATAACACTTTTCTGTTATAATAGCAGTTTAGTAACTATATAATAGTATTTTTTTCTCCCTTGCAGATTTGCTCGTTTTAAGTTTTCTTCTCTAATCCTTGAAAGCGAGTTTCTGTACTTGCTGTCTAAAACCCAGTATCTCCATTCAGAGTTTATCTCAAAACATCTTTTTTTTTGCCTTCTTCTTTTACTTTCACAAGACATAGCCAGAGAATAATGTGTCTCAGCTGCCACGGAATGCATTCCACCAAAAGAATGTACCCAAATTTGACCCAGGGAACAAGATACACCCCACAGTATATAAAAACCTTAATACTAAGCTGCCAGAAGGGTATCTAGCAAGCTCCAAATTAAATGTCTTTTCAGACAACTCTAGCTACTCTGTTACTCCATAACCTTCCCATGGCTCATTAATTCTGTGTACTTTGAAAAAAAAATCAGTTTTTTGGAAAGACAAGTCTTTTCACAATAAATCCAAGGTGCAGGGGAAACTCATTTTTCCTATTTAAATTATGCTCAATTTTCATTCCCCTCTTTGTCTACATTCTTCTTCCTTTCCCTTTCTTTTTCTGTTCTTATTTCCTAATGGATTAAAATTAAATTAAACTCCTTAGAAAAGAAGGGAGAAAAAAGACACGTGTGTCTTCTCAGCTGTATTTTTAAAATTCTCTCAGCCCTAATAAAAATACTATATACCTATGCAAAAAAACATTATTTTTGCTGTAAAAACACCATGTGCATGTTCTTAGACATGAGTCCTCTGTGCAAGATCTTCTCACACGTGAAAAAACAGCTGACATTTCATCACTTTTATGAAGGAATAAATAGAGGAACATGGAAGAGAAATCCACCACTGTTCTCACCTGTTTTTCTAATCACAGATGCTGCTTCTTCAGCATCAGAGTTATGCATGTTGATATTAATCATGAAAATAATTTTCTTATATAGTTTCTACTCCAGTGTCCGTTGCATCAAAAATTTAAGTTATTTCAGTGTGCCCTGCAATTGTCATAAAGTTCCTACAAAATGTGTAGCAAAACTAATTTCCTAAACCTATCTCCTGCTGATCCTAATGCAAGAAGTGACCACTATCCTATTTCAAGAATCACAGAATGGCTAAAGCTGGAAGGGACGGTGGGGACCATTTCACCCAATCCCCTCAGCAGGACAGCTGAGGGCCAGTTACCTCAAACCATCTCCAGATGGCTTTGGACCTCCTCAAAGGATGGAGATTCCACAACTCCTCTGTCCAGCCTGTGCTGGTGCTTGGTAAAACTCACAGAAAAAGTGTTTCCTGGTGCTCTGCCAGACCCTGCTGTGTTCACTCTGTGTCCGCTGCCTGTCCTGTCACTGGGCACCACTGACAAAAGCCTGGCTGTGTCTTCTCTAACCCACCCTTCAGAGGTTTCTTGATGACACTTCAGTGATGATTTATTATTGATGATATTCCTCAGGCTTTCCTCGTATGAGAGGTGCTCCAGCCCCTTACTCATCTTTATGGTGCTTCACTGGTCTCTCTCCAGTATGTGCAATATCTGCAAGTAAGGATGGGTTCAAAGAAAAGCAGAGCCTGTGTTAAACACACTTGAACCAGGCAGCAACACAGGCAGTGAAACAGAAGGCAAAAAAGTTGTGCAAATATAAAATATCAAAGGAAATCTGTTACACCTTGGATTTTGTACATAAAGCCTTAGAACACAGGAATACAACTTGCCTGGGGCATGTTCTGTTTTGTTTCTGATGGGGAACAAAGAGGGGAAACTAGGCATTTCAGAGAACCAGGAGGCTCAGGGAGAGAGCAGAGATGTTTAGAGGAGCTGTGCATCCCTGGGTGCACATGTCCGTGTGTCTGTGTGGGTGCCTGCAGTGTCTGCTACTGCTGAGCCTCTGTAATCTGATGCAAACTGTTTCATATATTTAAAAGCTGTAGTAGTAAGAAGACCTTTTCAGAAATAGACAGATGTGGTATCTATGCCAAAAAATGACATTACAAAGGGATTAACTGTTTAAGTGGTCAAATTAAACACGACAGAAATAGTTAGCTTCCCTTGGCCTGTAGCTCCTCTGCATGAGGCAGCTTGTCTCAAGTTGCCAATAGCTCATTGCTGCTAAGGCTAGGAGACAGTAATGTTAGGAATTGGGACATTTCCCAGTCTCTCACTGTCTGAACTTATGCCTCCTACTCTTATCCATGCTGGGGCAGAATCCCCCAATCTCCCAGTGCCTAAACCTGGGCCACAGCAGAGTGCAGCTCCCAGTGCAGCTCTTTCCAGAGCACTGTCCTAGCTCTTGGCATAGATGTGTTTATTCTGGCAAGACTGAACTTCTGCTGCGTAATATGGGTGAAATAAGCTGCCCTGGTGCATGTGGAGTTTTGTCATAACTGAGAAGTCCCACAGCAGGGACTTCTGCTGACACAACAGGGGATAATACTCATCAACTGACACTGCAGTTTGTAGTGGAAGTCTGGCCAAAATCCATGACTGGAACTTGTAACAGGCTTATTATTATTATTCTTATTAGCAGTCTTATTTAGATTAAAGCCCTGGCTTGATACTTAATTCAGGATATTAGGAATAGCAATGGGAGAAAGCACAGGGGGAAGCAGAGGTGCTCCAGCCACATCTGTGGCTGTCCCAGCACTATTGTGGTGTTTCTTGTACCACATGGCTTTACTCTTTCAAAGCTCAGCTATTTTTGGACAGTTCTCCATAAAATTAATAAAATATTATTAGTCAGTGTCAGAGAACATCAGCTGGTTGGGGCTTTTTTCTTGTTTTCAGTATTAAAAACCTGCTTTATAAAATACCTGCCTAGTTGCTTCAGTCTCAAGTTCCATAGCAAAGTATGTGACAGATTATCAATATCAATTTATGGCATAAAATGAATGAAGCTGTTCTCAAAGTCAGCCTAATCATTCCAAAGGCTACACCTGGCCCCTTCTCCTTCCCTGTTGTCCAACTATTACAATTTTTCCATTCCCTGTGTGCACACCTCCTGTCACTTCACTGCTTGCTGCACCAATGTGTGGCATCTTTCACTGGATTAACAAATGCCCACACTGACATCATTTTTCTCCTTCCAACTGTACCTCTTCAACTGTCCTTCCAACATAACACCTCTGCAGCAAACCTGACCTGACCTGCACATTTCCTGGGCTGCTCCTGCCACAACCCAACGCCAGGAGTTTTGAACAAGTGTCTCTGTAACTTAGCAAAGGTATGTCCTGGCACAGCTCTTGGAGCATCTTGAGTTAGGATACTCAGACTGGGTCACTTCTAAACACAGTAAACTTATAACCACATTTATAAACACATAACTGGGAAAGTGTTCTCCTTTCCACCCCCATTTCACCTCTCACTTGCAGCAGTCCAGTGCTGTTGTGGTGTTTTAGGACAGATATGGGCATTTCCCTGCTTCTCACATAAGGTTTTCTAAATGGTCCACTGACCCTGCTCTGGACCACATATAATCATCGTGCCAGAGAGATCAACTTAAGCTTGCCAGACTTTTTACTACTAAAACCTCCTGCAGTTCCTGAGCAAAATGCCAGAGATTGTTAAAGGCCCTAACTAATGAAAATTGGCTTTGCAACCACCATAAGTTGGAAAGGAGACAACAAATGAGCTGGCAACACTTGCTGCTGATACCAGGTTGTGAAAAATAAAAGCATTTGCAGAAGAATTGTATGTCAATGAACACACAGCCCCACACAGAGCAGAGCAAAAGGGGGACACTGAGGTACCTACCAGCACTCCCAAGGAACGAGATCTGGGGCCATAACAGATGTGTTTAGGAGAACACCAGTTCACAGCAAGTCAGACCAAGGAATTGTTGGGAAAATGATTAAGGGATTATTGGGAAAGAAAAACAAAACTGAGAATTACCCTGTGCCTGCATTTTAAATACCAGGTACAACCTTGGTGTCCCACAATGCAATAACAGTGGAACTAGAAAAGGTCCATAAAAGGGTAACAAAAACTGGCCAGTCCTGTGGAGTAGCAGGGACAGGAGCAGGAGCTGTGTATGCCATGAGCCCCTTGCTACCAGTGGTGTCAGAGGCACAGCGTAGCTCTTGCTGGATCTCTGATCAGCCACTGCCTTTTGGGATTTTTAACATGTAAGTCCTTCATGGAGCTAAATCTGCATGGCCTTGAGGCAAAATATCAAGAATCTCTGAAAGAGCCAGTCAACACAGCTGGTAAAAATGTTCTGGATAAGGAATTGCAGGCAGCAGAAGTGCTGAAGTGTAGTTAGATTATACTAGAGCTGTTCTGAGCAGACTGACAAAAACATGCCTGCGCAAGCAGTATCTTCAGTATCATTCACAAAGCTGCTAGTGTCAATGAAGCTGACTTTACCCAAATCAATCATGCATTTTTTCTACTTTTATCTAGATTTACAAAAATAGTAGCTCTAATCTGCTACAGTGTCTATCTGGAAGTCAGCTGGGCAAACAGACAGAGGTTCACACGCGCAGTCGCTGGAGTTGCATCCAAAGTCTGATGACCTTGCAAACAGAGCAGCTGCAGAGCCTGTCTTGATCCAGGGGCTGCCCAGGTGTCAGATGGCCAAAGCACTAATACAGCAAATTGCTGGAAAAATGCTAAGTACAATACACCACTGATTCTGTGTTATTTGTGCTGCATTTCTCATTCATGGTGTCATGTCTGACTATTGCTGCAGCTTTGATCACAGAGGGACCTGGCAAAGGACCATTCTAACTACAGCTTGGATTGTTCTTTCTGGGAGCAGGCTCAGCATGGTCATATCTCCCTGTGCAGGTTGCCTGTTTGCCACGTGTTATCCTTATATACAGACATATGTACACACTGATTAATAAGTTAATTTAACACAAGAATTCGATGGTGAGGCAGAGGACCCCAAGAGGAAAGTTCTTTCCTGTTGAGATAAAGCAGTTACTCTATTAGCTTAAACCAGTAGAGACTTTTTTTATGTTACCCAGAATTGCTTAGACTGAGATTTTCTGAACATCTATGCATTCGAAAAAGACTAAACTATTTGAAAAGAGCTATTAGCATGCATGCTTTAACTTCACTTCTTTTTCATGTTAGGCTCTTATGGAAAAATACCAGATTTTGATATGAACATCTGTTTCATGTTTTTCTAAATGTACACTTAGTATGAAAATTAACCCCTGAATTTTTGGCTTCAGCAGCCTTCTGGCTCTTCAGAGTGCATTCAGGAGCCTTGTCTTTCTAGTGCTGCTAGGACTCAGCTCAGCCTATGGCTGTGCTGTCTTCTGAAAACAACTTGGCCAACAATGGATGTGTTCAGATGTTTAATGACATTTTTTTCCAATTAGTCTCCATTAGCAGTTGTCACTTAAGTTGGCTGAGGCTTATCAAGAGATGTTGCTCAGTTCTCAGTCTCATGCAACCTCATTTAACTTTTATCCCAGGAACTCAGGGAAATAACTATCATATTTGCTCTTTCCAGAAATGTGTTTTAGTTACCAACAGGCCCAGCAGATGTTCAGCAATTGGGAAATCACTGTAGAGAGCACAAGTCTGAGCTTGATTTAGTGGGCAATTCTTCTCCCCACCCCAGAGGGTGAAGGCATTAGACACCGTCATACTTTCATTGACCAAAACAAAGGCAATTTTCTGTCCTACCGGCTGAGGGCATATTAGCTAAAGGTAGCGACAACTGGAAAAATCCCCAAAAGCAGGAGCTCCTTTTGGTGTGGATTGAGCACCCAGAATCCAGAGGATTTTCTGAGTGATCCAAACTCCCACACCAAGAAAAACCCCAGACCTTTGGTAGTTCCTGCTTCAGGCTGGCTCAGAAATTGCTCAAATGTGTTTCCTTTTTGACAGATCAACGGTTCCCATTTAGGGTTAAAGGGGATATAAAAGGGAGGAGAAGAGAACTAAATAAGAAGAAAATATTTTATTCACTTTAAACTCTTCAGAATGCTTGACCTTGACCTGGATGAGTTTCAGGTACAATTCATCTCTCATAAGTTTGGCTGAGATCATAACGAGGTTCTGCTTCAGTTTATGAAAACTGTGGGTATTTTATTCTGTTACTACATAAAGAAATATTCTTACCAGTGAGACAGTTTTGCACACATTTGCACTGAGAAACTAAAAATTCCAGTAGTGATATCTTTTAAAGCTGCTGAGACACTGTTAATTTCCCCTTCAAATGTATGGATGATGTACAGGGTTTGCCTTTAATACCTGTTCATGTATTTATTTTTTTTCTACATGCTGCCATTGTATTTCTGAGGCCATCAGTGACATCCAGTGGCCAACTAGATTAAGCCTAGACATGTTTTATAGACATCTGCCAACTGCTTTCCTTAGTAAAAATATCAATAAAAATGCTAATCATGCAGTTGACTTCTTTAGTTTAATTCCCTCAGAGGTGTGATGGGAATCTTCCTGAAGAAGGCTCTCAGGAATGGAAGCTCACTCTGTTCCCTCACTTTGAGATGGTGAACATCATGGGAGGCACAAGGATGTGTTTCCAGCTGTTTTCTGTGCCAGTATCAGTCAAAATTAAAGCTGCAGTCTTTCAGGATTTGAATTGGTGTACAACTATAAATAAGCAGGTTTTGGTTTTGATGCAGGCAGACACGAATCTAAATATAAACGTGTCCTGTCCTCTCCATTTCATTAATGAAATTTTATTTGTACTAGATTATTTTAAATTAGTTACTCCTAAAGCAGCTGCTAGTAAATGCAAGGGAAATACAAATGTGTATTCAGCCCAAGTCATACATCTGAATAAAAAATGAGTATGAAACACTACAGAGCAGGCAACAATACCGTATGTAACAGAAATGTAAAAATATAATCAAAAGTGATAACAAATTTTCAATACTGAATTTTAGGCTTCCTTGCAGTGAGTGACTGTGTTGTTAACTCAGTTAAACAGCCTTAACTGGCTCACAGAGGTATTCTGGAGGAGGTGGTTGATGATGTTCAGCCCCTCCAGCAGGGACAGCACAGGGAGGTTGTGTCTGGCCCCGGCAGTGCAGCTCTCCCTGGGTGTGGTGGGAGTTCGAGTCACCCCCTCCTCCTGCCCCTCCCTGGGGCACTGAGCTCAGGCAGCTCCTCATCCCCAGGGCAGCTCCTCATCCCCAGGGCAGTTTTCTCATCCCCAGGGTAGCTCTCATCCCTCAATGAGGGTGTCACAAGTGGTGAAAGCAAATGATGGGGGAATATATGCCCTCCCCTGGGTAGCCCATGCAAAGTATAAAACCATGATATTTTCTTTGGTGAAAGATCTCTTTAAATAGAATAAGGGTATGAAAAGAATAGAAGTTGAGGACCAAAACTTCTGGTGTGCAGTTCCTGTGTTCAGTTGCTGGTTTAGCAAAGCACAGACAGCAGTACCACGTTTGCTCCCAGCAGCAGCAGTAGTCACTGTGCTACTCACATGTCTGTGCTGTGGTGCCTCTCATCTTTTAGTAGACAGTCAATTTTCCTGTGACCTGCTTCAATAAACTATTATGTCTGCAATTTGCAAAAAAATTAGCTAAATGCAGTGCTTTGGAAAAGGACATTCATGCCACCTATTACCTTTGTCATATCTGTGATTTATTCCCCTCCGTTATCCTTTTTCCATAGCTGGCATAAACTAAAGAAATGGGGTGGCCTATGAAAAATAGTTGCAGTCATCAGAAACAAGGAGAAAAAATAATAAATTCCAGAACTCTAGTTTAGAATAAAGTGGCTCACTTCTGGGAAACATAGTATAAGTATGAAGTAGCAGTGAATAAAAACTAAATGTCTGTTGTTCATTAGTCCATCAGATAATGAACTAATAATACTTCATGGATTAGGGCATGCAAAGATGGAATCTGTGCTCCTCTCTACAACTGACAAGGGGGAAGCACATCGATGAAATTAGAGTTTACTCCCCATTTAGGCAGACACTGCTGGAGAAGGAACCACCTTTTTGTTTACAGTACTTTAAATTCATTTAAATATGTAAATAATATGCATTTACTTGGTCAAGAAAGGCCAAACCCAAACCTGTGGTTTCAAAAGCTTGCCTATTTGAAGTGCACTAAATAGACTTTAATATCAAAGGTAAATGATATTTAGTAAGCTTGCTTGATTCTTGCCAAGGACAGGCTGTCTTACAGGACAGACACTCAAAGTAAATATTCACCATCTCCCTATAGGCAGAAATTTTTCATCATCTCAACAACCCTGACTACATCTCTGCCTCTACTCTTTCCACAGTAACCAGCAGCCACTGAAATGGCAGCCCTGTGCACCTAGCTGGGAGCAATAGGGAGAGACTGCAAATATGTACATTTAAATGCTTACAGCAAATTCATATATTTATATATGTATATATATTATATACTATATATTACATAGTGGCCAAATATACCTTTTTTCATGCCAAGCACTTGTTCAGAAACAGCACTTTAATGAGTCTGTTGAAGGTGTGGTTACAAATATCCATGTTCAGTTCCAGGGTATGAGTGCCTTCATTTTTCTCAGTGGGAGACCAAGAGTTTCCTCCAACTTCACAGCAAAGGGAAAGGGCAAAGCTTGCGAAGCTGCTGCAAATGAAATACAGAAAAATGTTGTGGATCATTTCTGGAGTAATTCCCTGTGAAAGCCAGTAATACATTTATAAACTTGCAATTATACATGCAAGGCATCGTTACTGGCAAGGAGCACTGCAATGAAAGGCTGTACAGTTGCTACTGCGGTCACTGACAGTTTGCTCTGTTCTGCTATATGGTTTCCTTTTAATGTATCATGTAAAGATATTTTGATGATGTTTCACCACTGTAATACACAAACAGCATTTTCTATGAGGCAGAAAATTAAAATCAAAGGTGGATTCCCAAAGGCATTGAGAAAATATGTTAGTTTCTTTATTTATGCAGTTATTTAAAGAATCTCCTACAAAAACTGGCATAGCTAAGCCATAAGAGTATTCATTTGGATAGCTGAGCTCAGGTCTTCAACTCACTATCAGCTACATATTCTTCAGCTCACTTATCAGCTACATATTCCAGCTCACTTATCAGCTACATCTTCATTGCAAGAAGGTTTTGCCATGTTTGCTTGGAGCAGCACTGATAACTCACAATGTAAAAATGCCCCTTCTTCAGTTAGCCTGGAGCATTTGCTAATTTTTTCAGGGAAAATATCATAGCTTCATTTTGGAAATCTAACTTTCAAAAGGCTCCTTTGGACTTTTAACACTGGGTATCAGGTCTGCTAAGCTCCTTCTTGTTGCTGAATCTATTTTCATTAACATTTCCTGGCTCCACAGAGAGCTGGTCACAGCCCTGCCAGCCCTGTGTTTCCATCTAAGGTTTGTCTCAGTTTTGGTCTAGATTAGAGCAATTATGGAATTAATTATTGGCTGTACAGCTGTTCTCCCTGCACCCTGCTGAAAGGCAGCCTAGCATATAATCTTCCCTGCAAAAAATGCTGGTGACAAAGCAAATCAGGTGGGCTTAGTCAGATCCAGCCACAGTAACTCTCATCACAGAGCCAGACCGGAGCATTACAGAAACTGCTTACCAGGAACGCTGCCATGCCCCCATGCCTGACCCTCTGCAGGCTTTGGGCAGGGGTCTGAACACCTCTCTGGGATCTGTAACATGGAATAGCTGAGGATCAGACATGCAGACAAGTCTGTACATAAAAAGTTTTTGTCCCCTGTTTAGGCCACCAAATCCTCCATCTTAATACTGAACCTGCTTTATCAGTTGCAGGAGAATTATTTCTCAAGTGCATTGTTTGTACTTTTGATCCTGTTCATTTCAATATACCAGCAGAGTCCTGTTTGGTCCACTGCCTTTGCTGACATGGACACATTTTCTGTAAGAACTAGAGGGAAAATTAGAAATACTTCAGCCTAACTGGTGTCACTCTCTCCTTTCCATCTGCTTCCCTAATCCTGCCCAAGCACCAGCCCACACTGTCCCTCAAGTGCTTCAGCAGAGGGGTGATTATTGATATAAAATATCTTTTAAAAGCCTGAAGAATGATGAGTGTCCTTGGAAATTCATCCTCCAGCATGATTGAATTTCTCCTCCAAGATTTGCTGCTGGGCAGCTGCTGCTCTCAAAGCAACATCTTGCCTGCTTCCCTGCTTGCCACGGGGATTATGAACTAACCAAGTGAATTTAAATATTGGTTTAATCTTTGAGGACTTAGGTGATTTCCAGCAATGTCACCTCTGGTTACAAACTGATGAGCCATCCTGCACTTCAGGTTGCACAGAGACCGAAGTGAGGTGCCAGGAGGAGAAGGGAGGGCAGTCTGGGACAGATGTGTGGTGGCAGGGCAGGGCAGGGCAGTGGGGCTGCAGCATCCCCTAAGGTGGCTGCAAGCACTGCCCAGAGCCTGGGAGGGGCACAGCAGTCCCTGCCCCAGAGCTGGTGCTCCTGGTGTGCCAGGGCTGCTGTGGGCACAGGACAGGAGCTGCCAGGAGCTCCCAGCCCCTCTGCAGGTGCCAGGTGTGGGCACAGAGCTCACGTGGGGCTCTTGGCTACACGTCCCTGGTTCCTTTGCTGTACTCAAACAGCAGACATGCTCCTCTCCCTGCCAACACCCAGGAGAAGTGGCAAGCAACTTTGGTGCTCTAAGAAAAATTCAAGAGCCTGTAGGGCAAAACACAGCTGCCATGAAGAGGCAACCTGGGCTGAATTTAAAGCTGCAACTTGAACAAAAGTCATCTGCAATGGCTACAGCTCAGCAGAACTCTTCCTCTAGTTCTCACTAAAGACATCATCTCGATCCATAGCCCCCAAGGCAGCTGAGTGTAAAAGCATCCACTGTGCTGCATGCTATTGTCACCACTGGAGACTTGGAGAACTTGAGGCCTACAAGGATAAGTCACACTTTCAAAGATAGCACTAATTCTCCATTGTTGTGCTTGGAATTTGCGATTCATTGGATTACATAAATCACCCATTAGCAACTCGAAACATTCCCAAATTGCTTCAGAAGCCAACCACACTAAGGCTTCTGACATTTGAATAGTGAACCCTTACAGTGAATTGCTTGTGCGCTATTCAAAAAGCAAAACAGTATTTTGAAGAAACGGCAAGTAATTTTTGACAAATAGAATGGGTAATTTTAAAGCATTTGTGAGCCAAAAAAATAACTATTTTTAGTTAATACTTTCAGCCTGAACATCTTCAAAACCAAATCCCATAGCCAGGTGCTTGCACTCTGACTGTCCTCCTCAACAGCTTTACTCAATAGCTAGCAGAATTGTCAGGATTTTTGTTGTTGTTTTTGTGTTCCTTTTTTTTTTAGTATAGTTTTCATCTGGAACCATTATATTAAGTATAAAAAGCAGTAATAAGATCTTTTTGGAATCATATATTTATTTCCTAATGAAATATATTTCTATTGTTATCATGCTCCTCTGTAAGTGAAATCTGAATTGGCCCTGTAATATCTGTGAAACTGCTTCCATGTTGATCCCTCGCATTGCTTTCAGCTTTCAGTGACTTTCAGTAAGTTGTCCAGTGGCTCCCTGCCAACCTGAAAGTCTCTGTAAATGCAAAGCAATTCTCTGAGGAGCGTTTTGGAAGCACAAGTGCATTTGATTCCAGTAACAGACAAGGCAGAATCTAAAAAAAAAACATTTTTGGGTATTTATTTATACAGAATAAATGGGTATAACACTATGTACAATGCTGTTGGCATTTTAACTCCCAAACTGCATCTTAGAAACTCAGAGATTTTCCCCTCCTACAATGAAGCCTGAATGCTGCAGAAACAGAAATGAGATTTTTTGAACCAGATGATCTTTCCAGTTCCTTCCAACCCAAACCATTCTATGATTATCAATAACTGAGCTAACAAATTTCACCCCTCTGGTGCTCATAAATCTGAAAAAAGCTTCAGCTGCATCACTCACAGACATTCCTGACCCCAGAATTTTGCTTCTCTGTGATGTTCATCAGCTGCTTTTCTACCTGTGCTCTTCATTCCAGGCACAGAGACAGGACCACAGAGCTCCACACAGGGCAGGGGACCTGCAGCCTGAGCCCTGCTGCTGCCCAGAAAAACAGAACAAGCTTTTGAAGATGTGCTGAGGACTGGGTGTGCAGTCCAGCACTCCTGGCCCAAGCAGCCAAGGTCACAGGTGAGGTTTGTAGGTGGTAACACCTCCTGTCAGTGGGTGTTGGTGGTGGAGGACTGGACACCCAGGCAATTAACCCTGAGGTTTGCCACAGTTGGTTAGCTGAGTGGTTGGGGTTTTTTTTACATCTCTAAAGAATGTTAAAAATTTGCAAAGCAAAACTGGGCAGAGAGTTTCCTGGAAAAACAGGAAAATTATAGGAATGACCAGATGTTAGGACTGAATTTTCATCCACCCCAAAACAAGCAAGAACTGAGTTGGATAAAATTCTTTCTTTGGGGCCAGACACGTTCCATTCTAACTGAAGTGTTCAGGGGTTTGTTTCTATTTTGAGTAGAATTACTTCTGGCTTGCTTTTATTGACCTTTTTTTTTTCTTGGTAGAACAAACTTTCTAATAACTTCATCCCTTTTTACACAGACCTGCTCATTGCAGAGCAGTGGAAGTCCATCTGTCATTTCTCCCCACCAATACAAGAGAAGGAAATGGTGGATCCCACCACGCCTGGGATGGAAATGACATGGACTGTGTGGGTCTGGAGAGGTGTGAGCACAGACACTTGCTGGGTGATCAACAGGGCTAGGCATCCCCCCTGCCCTCTCACTTGTGCTTTCAGCCATAAAATACTGTACCATTTTCACTGATCTCAGACAGAATAATCTCTCTCTAATCCACAGAGATTCTGGGACTGAAAGGCAGAGGTAGGGATTTTTTTCCCTAACCACTCACAACCAGTCCTTTCTCACTAGGATGCACAATTAATCACACTCTCTTCTCAGAGGTTTACTGATTTAGCAAATGCATCAGATTCAATCATCAGCTTGAGTAAAGGGACATCTGACCCAATTTTTTTTTCAGGAAAAATTACTGTGAGAATGTATGTACAGAAAATACACAAATACGAAAAAACCCACTGAATACACAATGTTTTCTTCTTCACCAGATAACACACTGACCTAGCTGTCATTGGTGTAAACACATATGCAAAATCAGGAGACATGCAGCAAGAGTTTATTCTCCTGCAAAAGAGTTGTTTGCTAATTACTAAAGACAGGAATCAGTCCTGACTGATGATGGCAGGAGGCACAGCAGTAAGTTGTACTCAAAGCCCACCAAGGAGGATGGTCAGCTGGCCTCAGTGGTGATTCTTTTTGCTTTGCACTCCAGAATGGCTCTACAGGCACTGATTATAATAAACCAAATATCGGTTGTGCTTGCCACACCATGTCAGATAGCAGGTGCATCTCAAAAGACAAGTAACTATAACCTTCCAAGATTATTACATTAGCAAAAATACAGCTGCAAAACAACACAGAAGCAAATTTAATTCCCATGCTAATTTTCTCTTGGTATGAGAAATACTGACTATACTCCTGTGATTGCTTACTTCATACATCAATCAAGTCTTCCCACTACTATTGTTTAAATTACTAAAGCATTTAAAATATGAAACTGCATTTCAGATATGAAGTTTTATGCTGGAACAGCCTGTGAATATTGTGCCATCCTAGGATCTTAAAAAACTGATTTGCATCCTTTTTAGGACAAATAAAATCTGGAGCTGCTAAGCACTAGGTAGAATACAGATATATTTATTCAAACTGTGTCTCCTACTAAGAAATTCTGAAGTCTTTAATAATTGATACAAAATAAAATAGTTTTATGAATAATCTGAGTATTTTCTCCTTTTCCAATTAGCATTTTAGCATTGCTTATAAAAGAGTCTTCCTAAAGAAAGGAATCAGATATTAGATACTCACTGAAAAAATGATCAGGCTGGGCCCAGACCCCTGAATTTACTGACACTTCTACTAAGAAAAAGTGGAACTTGACACTGAGTCAGTCATGTATGATTCCGATCATTCAGCCTTTAACATCGAATCTCCACAGCTCTCCATATCTTCAGTGCCATGGGACCAAAGTTTAAAAAGAAAAAAAATCAAGGAAAGAGTGTCTATGCTTA
The DNA here is from genome assembly GCA_013399455.1 of Anthoscopus minutus. Classification (NCBI taxonomy): domain Eukaryota; kingdom Metazoa; phylum Chordata; class Aves; order Passeriformes; family Paridae; genus Anthoscopus; species Anthoscopus minutus. The sequence goes on from VWYI01044285.1 coordinate 135,511, forward strand.
CTTTGCTGCCTGATAGATGAAGACAATGCTGCTGATAGGAGAGTGTAAAATGTTCTTGCTCAGGTACCAAAGGAGACTTTCAATAAGGTCCCCTAGGAGGCAATTCCTTTTAGACATCAGAAATATCTACCAGTCTACTTTTTTTCCCCCAGTTTTGTTTTAGAGATTAATATTAACACATCTTGTTCAGTTTATATTTACTTTAGATAGGAACAACTACCTTTATTTTTATTTCACAATATCTGCTGCAGCTGGGACTGGTATTCAGGAGCAAAGAACTGTGCAACATAATCCTTGAAGAAAGAACCTGCCCTTAGATGTTCATGTACAACCCATTGAAGCTAGGGCACAATTTCATCTTATAAATTGGTTTTATCAGCAGAATAATGCTTCTCTATAAAGTGTTCTGGATTTCTAGAGCAAATGTAAAGTGCTATTTGTGAACACTAATGCTATTTCCTCCTACAAAAGTAGAATATGCTTCAATTTTTGGCAGGAAAATCCCTCTCTACCCTGGGATACATTGCGTGAGTAAAAGGAACAAGCCACTATGAAGTGAATACTCTAAAAAGAAAGAAAGAAAGAAAGAAAGAAAGTAAGAAAGAAAGAAAGCTCTCCTCCTGGTTGTGAACAGAAGATTGGTTCATTTGCGCCTGCTGTGCAAAACTTGCCACAAAGTCCTTTGTGCCATCAGCATGAAAAGAATCCTTTGCCCAGGCAGGAGATTAGGGTGGCCAGCAGGAATCCCTGCACCCGAAATTCAGATCAGAATGGGTAAGTTCATGGGAAGTTGAGATTTTAAAGGGATTGTTCTGATGATGCCAAAAGAGCAGCAAGAAGAGCCAACTCTACAGGTCCACCCAAACCTCAGTTTTCCCTCTCAGCAAACGCACACGTCGGGAACAGAGTGGCAGGGGCTGCTTTTGCTCACCTTCAGGCGCGTTATGCAAGGGCGAACCACAAAGGTGCCAGCGGCTGCATCGGGCACCCCGGCTGAGCCCCCAGCCGCAGCCTCTCCCTGCCCCGCAGAGGCTGCGGGTTCCCGCAGCACAATCCCTGCATCAATCTCCCTCGCAGCGGGCTCTGCTCCCGGCTCCCGGCGCGGCCCCAGCCGGGCAGCGGCGGCTGCGGGGCGCGGGGGCCGCAGCTGCCACTCGCCTCCTGTGCCGGCAATTGTGCCGCGTCCTCGGGAGCGGCCCAAAGGCCTCTGAATTAACCTTTTCACTGGAAAAGAGACTGTGGCCCTATAGAAAAGTATGAATTCAGAGCAAAGCCTTTCTGCAGGATTAGTCCATTAGAGGCGAAAGAGAAAGGTTGTTTTGTTGTTCTGCAAAATATAAGTGATTACGGGATTTAAAGGGGGAAAAGAATTGGTCTGGCTATAGTAGGGAATATCAGTGTTGGAACAATGAATGCTGTTATCCTCTGCCTAAGTCCCTGTGCTGTCCTTATCTCCACCTCATCGGCCTGGCTGCCGGGAGAGTGAGCTAAGAGAGATAGAGTAACCACTGTCCTGTGTGGTCCTTCCCTCCTTCCTGCCTCCAGAAAAAAAGGTGTGTGAGAGATGGGGATCTGCTTCCACGCAGCTTTTTTAGAGAAGGGGGAGGGCTGTGCTAAGCTTTTATATCAGAGGAAAAAAAGTCACCTGATTCTGTGACAGAGTTTATTATTTACTTTTTTACCTGGTTTTGGGTGGTGTTTTCTTCCCTCATCCTCCTGCTTTTCCAAGTTTTTGCAAGTGTTATTCATCCTGTTAATCACCAAAGTACCACCAGCTGCTCATCTCACCTCTGGGAGAACAGTAAAAGACTGTGAGCTGTGGATTTATCATCACCTTAAAAACAAAGGATTATTGTGTATTTTCTTTCTAAGAGATCCATGCACACGTGGTTAGGACGTGTTTAGGTAACACATAACACGTGGTTAGGTATAAAAGATTTTTTTTTTTAATCAGTTTGTGGGGGGGACGTTTTCAGTCTGGTAACAATTCTGAACAATCTTAAAAGAGCAAAATTTTTTTTCTTCTCAAGGGCTGAAGAACAGCGCTTAATAAATAGGAAACCTGTTCGCTGTTTAGTATCTGGTAGAAAGAGTGAACACCTCTCTTTTAATTCATCGCAACCTTAAAAAAGGTGGGGTTCCTATAGGCCCCATAGTAACCAAAGATTTCAAACTTCAGGTCTTGCAGTCCTTACATCAAAACTATTCAGTCCAGACCTTATGATCAGACCTTCAAATAGATTCTGATCTTTGTTTGGAAACCATCTGGACAAAGAAAAATAGCCAACTGTTTCAGTTCTTTTTCACTTTTTTTTTCCTTTTTTCACCTCATCCCAAAAATATATTTTGCAAGCAGCATTCCACTTTTCATCCCTATGTGTCAAATGTGACAAAGGACTTTTAAATATCCAGTGCATGTTCTTTACACATAACAAAGTTTGTGTAATCTCATGCTTGTAGCAGTAAAATTCCATATTCCTTCCCTTTACAGATGGTGCAGTAATTATCATATAGCTCTCGGAATATAACTCAGGGTGTGGAAAAGACACACAAAGTTTACATGCATGCTAACCCACCCTTTTACAGAATTTCAAATGTAACCAGTTTTTTGGTTGTATAGTCACATTAAAATTCCCCTCTTGCAACACTTTATACAAAAAACAAACACCTGGATTCAGAGTTTCCTAAAGGAGTCATCTGAAAATAGGTATTTTCTGCCAAAATGTCACAAAGATTTATGTGCTTACATTCATGGATTAAATTGAGGACAGGTGGGGGAACATTCAACTGTGAGAAGGAATGATAGCAAATTTATGTGTAAAAAAAGGTGGGGGGAGGAGGGTAGTTATTATGATTTCTGGTGGTTTAGATAAAACAGGCACAGATTTTGTAAAAGGGAAGGTACCATGCCTGGAAAGCCATCCTTCAGCAGTGAAATAATTACCTAAGGGACTGCATTTCCTTAAAGTGAAGAGAGAGGCATTCTGGAATTCTAAACACTGTCTCAGCCACCAGCAGGGCACTGATGGCCCTGGGATGCTGCGGGAGGCACGGGAACAGCTGTTTGTGGGGCAGATCCACCGAGCACCAGCACGGGGCAAGCCCTGAAACCCTGCAGCTGCTTCCCTGCCCTTCCCTCCCAAGAACAATCCCCTTCCACCTCAGAGGAGAGCTGGGGGTCACTGCCCTTCCCTGGAAGCCCTCAGAGGCCTCTGAGCCTCGAGCAGGAGCCCCAGAACGGGGCAGCCCCAGCACGGCACCGGGGCACAGGAGACTCACACTGAGCAAACTGCAGTGAAAGCAGCAACAACACCAAGATGGTGAAAATTTGGTTATAAAGATGATCCTTACTTCAAACACTTTTCTGATTCCTAAGTGCTCTTCAAGTAGGACCACATGATGCCTGGCCTGCTAAAAAGGGTTACTGGAGTCTGACAAATGTTTCTATCTGGATTTTAGTGGGGGTTAGGGGTGGTGGCATCCCATAAAAGCCTGTGTTGGGTCTGGCTACCAAAGCTGGGCCTTGCAAACCCAAAACAAGTCCTGCTGTGCTCAGATCCTATATAAGACACTTTCAAACTAAATCTTATGCTGAAGAAAACAGTAACATAGCTCAATAGTCAGCCAAGCCAGCAGCAGTTCTAGCCTAAAACACTGTTTTAGGAGAATTCCAACTGGTATTCTCCAATCCTATATTACTAGGATCCACAGCTAAGATACATTGTAAATCAAACTGTTCAGTGCTGACTAAATTCCTTTCAGAATAAAATGAACTTGATTCCAATCCATCCAAAGCTGGCTGTGTATACATTATCATTCCTCTAAAGAGTGATGTAATGAAGATCAACATATTCCCGCCCTTTAAATCACAGAGGATGATTACATTGAGGCAAATGAAAACTGAAGCATATTGACAAGATTGGGGTTTTTTCCCCCACCTCTGCAGGAAATTATTGTAGAGGTAGGCAGTCTAGTGTTTCACAGAAGTACTGTGCTTTATGTAAATAAACATATAGCCAGGAACAGTCACAGAGGTTAAAGGGCATCTGTAAAGAGAAAACTATGATTCCTAGACTCTGTTAAATTTATTTAGTAAGGGGATTAAAGAAAGTTTCAGACTGGGCTGTAAGGTGCTAATAGCCCAACCAGATAAATGTTAGCTTCCCAAGTCTGGATGCCAGAAGAAACTGTAAATGGCTAAGAGCTGACACAAAATTCTTCTATCCAAGAAAAACATGTTATTCTGCACAAAAAAAAAATTAAAAAAAAATTAGGGCATAGAGTATTACATCTCAGTATAACATTGATGTATTATTCTTTCTCAACCTCTGACCTTCACGAGGGTGCAGTGTTATTGTTCTATATTAATCCTCCCATGCATAAATTTAGCTTTAAAATTGTTAAGTGGAAGCCATCAACCTATGCTTCATAAGTTAATATTTGTTTTTATTCACTGTTGCCTACAATTACTTCTTAGAAATTTAAGGCTGAATTAGATTTTCCTCTGAATTTATTTTTCCTGTATCATGCATGCATAAAGATTTATCAACATGGAGCACTTGCACGCTGAACCACCAGAACTACTTTTATGTCTAGAACTGAATTAAATTATTTATATGGAGATGGTGACTTTTGGATTAGACCTTAATTACAGCAACATTTCTGCAAGCAAAACAAGTTGAATTTAGCAAAATAAGAGATTATAATTGATAATCACTAATAACAACCTGCTCAGCGAGAATTTCACTATTAGTTTAACAACATGCTTCAGGAGGTGCTCCAAACACAGGAGCATTTCTGACTCTTCAGTTACCCTGTAACTACAGAGATTTGTTCCTGACCATAATCAGGGTAACACTGGGTCATCTGGATCTTTCTCTGAAATCTGAAAGAAAGGTTACTTTAAAAACTATGACTTGTCATTTCATCTTCTGAAGTGCAAATGAAGCTTCTAGAAATTCATTACTCTTCAGATTACATGAAGTTTCCTGGCTACAGTTCACCAGTTTAGCACAGCCTCTGGACATATTTAAGTTACACTAATATGTTATAGCCATGTTGTTTGCAATCTTCTGAAAAGTGACAGATTCAACAAATGGTCTTTCCCAGCAGGACATTAAATTTTGATACCTATTTACACGGTAGGATCAAATTCTGTCCTCATTTTCACCTGTACAACTGCACTGAAGCCAGTGGAAATAGGCAAGTGAAATAGAAAGCAAATGTAAAGTGAGGTCAATGTTCCCTTTTACTCAAAGATAAGAAGTTTTCACATAGCAGCAGCCTTGGGAAACAATCCATTTTAGACCAAATTAGTCCCAGTGGTAATGTTGATTTTTAGCAACTGTGTTACACCAGGGATACATTTAGTTCCACTGTTCTTTGCTGTTCTCATTAATAACTCACTTCATGTCACACAGTCTGCATGCAAAAATATCATTACTGCCATTTAATTACTTTGTTTTTGAAAGAAAAACTACCTGATTGGGTTGAGTATAACCAGCAATGTGGCCAAATTAAAGTCATGCACACCAACCCAAATATTTTTTTCTTTGTTTCTGTACATATAATTGCATGTAATTTTTAGTTGTGTACAGAATTTTTATGCTAAAACTCCATTAATCACAAATTCATCAGTGCAGCAAAAATATATCCAAAGAAACATGGTATAATGTTACAAACATAAGATGTTTAAGGATGGAAGGCAGCCAGGATTCCCATCTTCATCTATCCCCTAATATTACATAAATGACTAAGTCATCATATCCGTGGTTTTCACATGGAAACACAAACAGCACTGAAATTCCATACACTAGAAATGGACTCTGGAGCACTCCAGGTTACCAGGAGAACCCTGAGAGCAGCGAGCACAACATCCATGGTGATGAGGGCAGCGCTGGCAGCGGGTGCTGCTCTGCTGGCACTGATTGCCACCCTGGCTCTCACTCTGGCCTGGGCTGTCACGCTGTCACCTTTCCCGTGCCCTCACACACAGGGCACTCCAGATCTCTGCACATTCGCTTCTCCCCAGCTCCTGAAGTGGCTTTTGTTTTGCCTCTGTCACTCAGATTAGCTCTGAAGGGCTGGCATGCCTGCTATGGCTCCTGAGAGGAGAGGGGCTCCAAGCTGATTTAGCTCCTGAAGCCCTGTTCTAGCACTCATTAAAAATAACCTTTCATGCAGGGCACCGTGGGCCCAGCTTCTACACAGCCTAGCAGCTGAAGTCAGGGAATTTGCTCCAAATGAAAAGCAGCATGCAGGTGAGAAAAATTTCTCTCTCTGTATGCTTTTGCAACTAAACCAAAGCCAGGCTATATTTTAATCTAATTATAGTCCTTAAATCAGCAGTGTGTTACCAGCTCAGGGTCTTTTTATCTCCAGAGCTTCAAGAAGACAATTGATAAACAAACAGTGGTTGTGAAATCCAGTCAGGCAAGAGATGCCTCTGATTTCAATGCAGAAATCCATGCTATGTTGATGGCACTACTGGCTCAAATATCATATTTACATTCTAGTTTGTAATGGCTTGCAGTTAGGAATCAGACAAGCTGTTCTGTAGGTGGTCTAAATTATATCCTGTGTGCACGCTGCATGCTGAGAGGAGTTTGCTGATCTAACAAATGATAAAAGACTGAGCAATCACCCTCTGTAAGTCCAAATCTTTACCCTGGCAAACCTCGCGCTGATTTTTCATAGGGGTTTTTCCTGATTAATGGCTGTAGAATTTGGCCCATTTTGACCACACCAGTGATTAACAGTCAACCACCAGGACCCCTGTCCTAGTCCATTTTAGGTATTTAAAGCTGATTCACATTATTGCAGTAACAACATAAAAAAAATAATCTTACTATCTTCTAGTCTTTTTTGACCTCAATTTCTCTGTGATGAAGACATTTTTCTCCATTTAATGTTAATATGTAGTTTTAGACATATCTGACTACCTAAATATGCACATGTGTGACTTGTGGGATTTTCAGGAATACTAAGTACCTGTCTCTCACTAAAATCAAGGAGAATTAACAGCTAAATGTCTTCAGTGATACCAAACTATTAGATTAAAAAAAAAATCATATTAGAAAGGTTTAGCAAAGCAGGATATTTATTCTGCCACTTATATGTGAAACTACTGCTCAGGTCCTCACATTTGACTTCTGCTAAGACAGTCAGTCTCCTTTTTCTTTAACTCACTACATTTCATGTCCTTTAAAAAAGGGGTCTCTAAGATATTACCTGGTCTTTCAATCTGTGCATAACTCAGCCTCAAAGATCTTAAACTTGATTGAGACTGGATATTAAAGAATCAGAATAGTCTGAGCTGGAGATGACCCACAAGGGGCATCAAATCCAACTTCCTAAGCAAATGGCCCACATGAACCCACAGCCTTGGGGTCATTTGCAGCATGCTCCAAGCAACTGAGCTGACCTCAGTGAACTGGATTAATTTAACTCCAATGAAATGGTAGCGCCACCAGTGCAGAGCTGACACTCTGGTTTTGGTTTTAATGTGTTTGAAACCAAAAGCTTACAAAAAGGGAGGGTTCCTATTAGGGAGGGTGGGCGAGTAGAATTCAAACAATAATTCTATGACAGGCCTCTAAATTATATCCAAAATTAACACCTTTGTGTTATAAAAGGCAGGAAAGATGCTCTGCTCCCTCCTCTCCTCTAAGGTTTGGGCACATCTGAGCCCTTTTCCTGCAGCTGCTGGGGACAGGCTCATCAGGAGGGAGGCCCCAAGCCCCTGTGCACTTTCACTGCCCTGGCTGGGGCAAGGAGCAGTGCAGGCACTCTGGGTTCCATCCTGTGGGGCCCAGAGCAACACTGGCTGCTTTTCTGGGGGAAAGGGATTTAGCTCCAGGACAACCCTGTGGCCTGGGCTCACAGTGATGGCAGCAGCCCAGGAGTGTCTTGGAGCACACCTCCCAGGAATTTGTACTCTGGAAACACACTGGCTAGTAGGAACAATTGGGAGATTTACCTCCAAATCCCAAGTAACATGAGACATCATGTAAAAATAAGATTAAAATGATTAATTTGAGGCAATTGCAGGAGAAACAGCCCTTCTTTATGTCACTTTTTCATAATCCTGAAATAACTCCTGGAAGTAGACAAATTTGAGTTTCCTTCAACACCTGCTAATATGTTTGAGATAAAAGTTATAACCCTTACTCCTTCTTCCTGTATCTTGCTGGACTGTGGCTTTTAGGGGCAGATTTCTGTCTCTGTTCTTGAACAGAGCTCTGCTTGCAGCAATGAGTAAAGTCTTTGCTCCCAGTGCTCCACCAGGTTTAGGAACATTTTAGTGGATAAGATGCTCGCTTCCCCACTTTATCCCATTGCCTTCCTCCAGAGCCAGTAAAGAGCAGGGCTTAGGAATACCAGGGCCACCTCTTCATTCTCCATAAAACACTGCTGTGCTTGTGAATAGCCATGGAAGGACAAGAGGGAATGCCCCAGCAAGTCAAGCCCACTGCCAGGCCTGACAGTCAGGCAGAGGAGGGAGCTGGTGGGACTCAGTGGGGTGGGGGCAAGGGGAGCAGGCAGAACCCCCTGTGCAGGTCTTATCTGTGGGAGCTGCTGCCACAGTTCATGAACAGGCCATGGAATGCAGCTGCCAATCCTTCTTGTGGTAGTTATTAGCAGTATAAGAGTTAATATTTTTATTTACAGGCAAAAAATTACCCTTTTTTTTTTCTTTCTGTTCTGCAGGAAAAGCACTACTGGGAGCTGATTGGTAGTGTATTACCTGAATGGTATTTTCCACCTGAGTGCAACTGCCTTGGAGAAGGTGGGACACCTGCACCACGTCAGGTGGGTGCTGTCCCACAAGAGGGTCAGAGCCTGTGGAGGGATGGAAGAGCTTCTTTTCCAGAAGCAATACCCTCATCTCCCTGCCTTGCAGGCCCTCAGCAGCAAAAATTCCAATTCTCCATGGCCATCCTTCCCCCCTTTCCCCTCCCTGGAGGCTGCCTACAGCTCTAAGGGCTGCAGCATACTCCCTACTGCCAGTGCCCTGGATTGAACCATGAGCTGCTGAACTCTCAAACGTGCTTTTTGGTGGGTACACACAGTGCTGTTTTGTCTGCTGCTCCTTTATCTTGAGTTCATTTGTCTTGGAGTTTCCTACAGATGGTTACAATAAGACTGAAAATGGTTTCCTTGCTTTATTAAAAAAAAAAAAAAGCAAGAAACTCCCCTCTCTCCTTTCTTTTTTCTTATGTGAAACTTAGATCTCTTAGTTAGGAATTAAAGTCTGGGTATTAACTTAAACTGTATTGTGCAGTCCTTTTAGTCTGGGTCACCTGGATTTTTAAGCAGTCAAATCTCCTCCAGCTGGAAGTGTTCTCTCTACTACCCAGGAAAGAAGACTCTGTTCTGCAGTGCTTTAGGTGGTAAAGGCTATAGAGAATAAATAACAACATGGTCATGTTTTCAACACTATCCTTGGTCATGGCATAAATCATCCCTATGCATAAAGGTCAGCTTTGTGATCTGTATATATTGTTCTGCGTGTTTGTTCCTGATTTGTGGGGTTTTCAGATTGTTATGGGATAATTTCAAGAAGTCTACAGCCAGATTCCCTCCTGCTTGCACTGGCTGCTCTGAATAGCAGAACATCCACTCCAAACTAATAGAAGAAAAGTAAGAACAGGTTTTCACTGTGAGAGGTTCCTCTTCTACTTCATTCAGACTTTCTGGGAGAAGGGATGAAAATGGCTTTTGAAATAGAAAAGTCTGCTCTAGCTGACTCTTCACTAGGGCTTACCACATCCCATTAGCAGTGATCTAGAAATATCAATCATAACTTGTTGGCAATCACTGACCTTCAGCACTGTCATGTGAATGCCCATCCATGTAATGTTTGACCTGCTGCTGGAACAGCTCCAAGGACAGATTGTGTAACAGGAGAGGTTGTTAATGCACATAGGCTTTCCTGGGATGAGTCAGAGGGAAGGAATAACCTGCTTTATCCTGTAAAGTCAGTGTACACTGGGCAGAAAACATCCCCAGCTCAGGGCCTTTCACCACTTCTGAAGATTTTACATTTTAGATACTATTTTATCTCAATTAACATCCCTTGCAATGCGTGTATTTCATGTCCATGGTGTTTGAAGAGGTTTGGATATAAAATACAGCCTCTTTGCTTAATAAAACTGCATTTTTTGCATTTGTGTTCAATTAAGTCCATTTTATTACAGAATTAGATAAATTTTGTTACTGAAACCTATATGTTCAGTCATTGTAAGGGATTACTATTATATATTCCAATAAAAAGTTGTTCATTTAAGGATAAACTGAGTAAGAATTTGCTTCCAAAGCATTTTCATCAATATACTGTCAGCTTAAGGCTGATACATTTCAATTATATGGTATTTTTTTCTGGAGATTTATCCTTAAATCTCTCAATAACCCCAGCAAAATTTTCACGTCAGCTAATGGACCAGTCCACTTACAGTGCAACTGCATCAGGCAAAGAAAAAGATCTAAACAGTCCCTTTCCTTTTTCCTCAATTTAATATTGTTAAATGGGAATTGAATGTAGGCAATGACAGCCCACAAACAAGAAAACCCCCAATAAAAGGGTCTTGGTTATGTGTATTCCTGTAAGCAGAAAAGATGCAGCTGCAAGTCTGCTGCATGCAATTTTATCTTTCAGGAATTTTCTTCATACTCGCAAATGAATACACATTATTCAGCTTTTGTCTGCAAACGATAAAACAAAGCCAGCGCGAGTTCAGAACAGGAAACAGCCAAACACAAGAATAGCCTCGAATGCGCAACAAAACGTAGAGCGAGGCGGCCGCGCCGTTTGAAACACAATTGCAGCCGCAGACATTCGAGGGCGGCTGTGCGGAATCGGCTGAATGGATAAAGAGCTGCGTGTGAGCAGCCGCCCATGCGGGCACCGAGCGAGGCTCCGCGTGTGCAGCGCCGCGGCGGCTCCGTGCGCGCTGTGCGAGAGAGCGCGGCCCGGGGAGCGCGGCTCGGGATGCGCGGCTGCGGGAGGGCGGCTGCGGGATGCGCGGCTGCGGGATGCGCGGCTCGGGATGCGCGGCTCGGGATGCGCGGCTGCGGGAGGGCGGCTGCGGGATGCGCGGCTGCGGGATGCGCGGCTCGGGATGCGCGGCTCGGGATGCGCGGCTGCGGGAGCGCGGCTCGGGATGCGCGGCCCGGGGAGCGCGGCTCGGGGATGCGCGGCTCGGGATGCGCGGCTCCGGGGAGCCGGGGCTCATCCATGAGCCCGCGCAGAAAGCGCCGCCCGCCGCGGGCCCCGCGCCAGCCCGGCAAGTGCTGGGCTCGCAGCCAGGCTGTGATGGCTCGGGGCTGGTAGCCAGGCTGTAACTTTGATGTTGAAGGGGTTAGCCAACTGGTATGTGAGGGTGGCCTATCAGCTCAGAAATAATATACCGCACTCAAAGGTCATGAGTTCTGAAACTAATCTGGCTGTTATAATATTTCTAATAAAAACTGAGGTAGACCTTTTATATTGTAAAAAGTGTTCAAATTATTTCAGTATTTGTTTTGATTAAAATTTCCATTACACGTGCTTTTCATTACGCAACTCAATTAGTATATAAAAGATTTTCTGTTTAAAATGTTCAAATGAGCATAATTGTTCAGTTTGGAAAGATTACAATGCTTTTATTTAATTAACACTGCAATAAATACTTCATTTTGTAATGAACCCCATACTTTTGGGCCATTAACCATTCAATAAATTTACAGTATGGAAGGTTCTTTTTGGGGAAGAAGATAAATAAAGCGATTTAAACGAATGTGCAACAGCTCTGATGCTAAGCAGCAAATTACAGCTTTTTGCTTCCCATCCAATAGAGACATACCTTGATTGCAAACATATGGGAACGTAATAAACACTATACATTTTAATTACTATTTTGAACATGAGTTACACAACACTTTCAAATTTACTACGTAGAAATGCAGATTTGTACCACTTTCTCAGATAAAGATTAAATAAATTTTCATCTGCCTTTCACCTTCCCCTCCTCCCACCCCTTCAATTCTGAAAAGCTGTATGAATTTCCTGGTTTAGAGCTGATTATTTGTTTCCTCATGAGAGTAAAATGGATCAAAAAATATCCCAGCTATTCAATAGTTTGTTATTTGTAATATGAGGGAAGAAAGTCCCCTGGTCGTAGTGTGGCACAGTGTGCTTAACCAGCCCAGTGAAATCACAGAGAGCAGAGTTGTGACAGAATAAAAGGAATACAGCGTGAGCCCCAGCACACCAGCTGGATCATGTCCATCCATCCCTCCATTCTGAGGCCTACAAGTGTGTCTAAATTCACAAATCAGGAAGAGGCTCTAGAGGTAAAAGTGGCTGTGTCAGGTAGTGGAAGTACTGCTCCGAGCTGGATGGGAAGCAAGAGCCTGGAGTCACAGAATCATTTAGGTTGGAACAGACCTCCAAGACCATTGAGCTCAACCATGAACCCACTGGTCCCCCCAAGGCTGGGTGAGCCAAGCCCCCAGGCCTGACTGCCCACAAGGTGTTAAATGCCTTCAAATCCAGCAAAATCCGCAGAGCTGGGAGCTGAGGGGGCCTGCAGGAGCTGTGCAGAATCCTGTTCCACCCAGGCTGCAGCCAGGGCTGCCATGCCACCCACCTGCCAGGGAGCCCTCATGGAGAAGGAGCTCACTTCTGTCAATATTTTGTGTCATTTCACGGTTGCACGCATGGAGGGCAAAGCTATTTCAGATTTACAGGGTTCTCAGCCAAAAATGCTCATAAAACTCCAGTTTGCCAAAAATGGTAACATTACCAGTAACAAAATCTAATTTGTGAACTTCACTAGGAAAAAGGGCTCTTTGTAAAACTATGATTTCATCTAGGAATATGGATTCAAAAGATTTTATTATTTCGTTAACCAAAACTCTTTTTTGCTATTCCAAAAGTTGCAATCCAGAATCTTTAAGTGAAAACCATAAAAACGCACCCAAAAACCACCCAAACCAAACCAAACCAACAAGACAACAATAGAAGAAAATACTTTTGAAATTTTTAGACTTTTATTTTTCACACTTCTAAAAAAGATTGGACTGCATTTTTCCACAATGTCCACTGGAGACCTTTCAGATGTTGTGCTGTGTTTACAGTATCCATAGTTTACAATAATTATGAAATTAAATTAAGCCACATAAACATGTATTTAGGCATTCTCTGTGAACTGAGGAAACTACTTCAAAAACATTTACTGGATGTTGTGTTTCTCAACTGTTATTTGGATTCTTTTTTCCTAATCTGCAAATAATACATAAGTAGCACAGACATAAGATGCATAAAATCTAGATTTTGAGAATATTTAAAACTACAGGTGAAAAGAAAAAGTACTACTAAAAGCTGACTTAATAAAAAGTTTTTCTTGAGATCATTTAAGATTCCTAAGTATACCTTAAAATGAACAAACATTTCAAATAGCTTTTTCTCAGGAAACATAGCCACCTGCTTTTGTATATTTTCTGGAGAGGGAAAAAAAATAGACTCCTGTTGTGCAAAAATAAATTGTGCAGTTTGTGGTAACTTTCAATAAAGATGAGCAATTCTTAAAGCTAGCAGTGAGACATAAATGTTTAACACAAGAGTCTCTTTCTTGCAGTAGCTTTGAATAAGGATGTGCCTGTTTTAAACTATAGATTTACAGACAGAGAAGGAGCAAAATATTTTAAAATACTAACTCTATAGTCTGGTCAATGAAAATGTTAAAATCAGTTTAAAAACTCAACAAGCCACAAGCTGTCCTGTAGTAGCTTCTTAGTCCCTGGCACTTGCAAACCTGGTGAATTAAGATATGGTCTCATTAAGAGGCTGCTCTCACTGTCATAATAGACTTCCCATTGCTAGGAGAAGAAAAGATAGATCCCTTACAGTCGATTTTGTTGGCCCATTTTAAGGGCCTGATTAATAATCGAAACACTTAAGCATGCACTACATTTCATGGTACTTAAACAGAAGTTTACAAAGTAGGTTAGTTTTACTGGGATAGAGATCTCTGTCTGATTACTAGTTTTTTTCCAAATGTCCTACTATTTGAACTGCTGCTTTCTTATCTAACTGCAGGATTTAAGGTCAACTAGATTGAGAAATTATAAAAGATTCCTTCATAATTAACTGATTTTATCAAGCTCCAAACATAAAATTCAAATATTCTGAAAAATCAGGTCCTCCAATGCATTTCTGAAGTGCTGTCTCTGAACCCTCTACCTAGGAAGGGAGACACCTCTGGTTTAGAGCTCATATACCAAGGAATAGGTACATGAGTAGGATACTCCTACCTTTCATCTAAATGGCAAATAAGAATTAAAAGAAACAGCCATAATAGTGTAAGGGATAAATTATTAATTTCCTGGTTTTGACTGTTTTGGTAAAATTACTTCTGTTTACACAAAGGAAATTGATTTTGTTTTGAAACATCTTGTTTCCTGTTCTTATCCCGTCCTGCAAACTCCTCACCCTTCTCTTTTTATGGCAATACAAAGACTGAAAGTAACAATGATTCTCTCGCCAGCGCTGCCATGGCTCATACCTGAATACCTTAATCTATCTATTTATAGCATCTCAAGAAAATAATTTAAATCACCAGAGCAGTGCTTCTTCCACTCATTCGATACACAAATATGAACCAAATATATTCTTTTGTGAAATAGGTGTTGGTAGGACCCTGGCACAGTCCTGAAGGGTAAGCTGGAAATATGGTCAAGAATGTCAACGATTTGAGCAAGCTGTCTCATAAGAGCAGCAGAAAGGGCTGGGGCTTTATAGCCCTCTTTTTTTTAGCTTTGCAGAAGTCTGAAACTGTGCCATTAAGACACTTCTGAATTACATAACCAACAGACAGTCTTGTCTGGTGCCTTAAATGAAAGTCTTCTTTATTATATGGATCAGAAGTTGAAGTATTGCACGTCTCATATGCACAGCACTCAGCACTCAGTGTGAGCTCTTCTGAGATCCTTATCTCTAAACCAGTTTTTCTTCAAAGTCATAAACATCTGGAAATTGTGCACTATTCTTGCTATAGAAATCAAACACTCTAGTCCTTATTTGATCTCCCAGAGAACATTCCCATTGCTTTCTTCTGTTGTGTAGGTGCCACAGGATTTGGCTTTCTGTTTGACAGCTTCTTTCCTTAGGTGACTGGGAATCAGACAGACAAGGATAAATTAGGTCTTTTTTGGCCAGCTTTTTTCCTGATTTAACTGACTAAATACTGCAATATTCGAGAGACAGTCAGAAGTTTTACATTGAGATAAAATTGTTACAAGAGAAAATTTAAAGTCAGAGTGCCCAGTGCCATTCAGGATTTACCTGGAATGCTGTGGGCCATTATGAAATCCAAACTCTTAAACATGTTCCTGCTTGTGGGTGACATATGCCTAGCAGCATTTTCCCTGGCTAAGGAAAAGAAATAACCAGAGTATGCATACGGTGATTTCTTCCTCCAGAAGACCAAGTTTGAGTAGAAGGATCTCATGTATGGCCACAGCTCAGGTTTAAAAGGAAGAGCTTTAAAGGATTGTTGAAAGATTTTACTATCTCATCCTGATTTTCTTGTTTTATCTGTTACTACCATCAGGTGATCTCAGTAGCTTCATAAGAAACTAAGGATATTTTTTAACTTATGGAAACAAAATATATGTAAATATATGCATTTTTATATATGTCTATGTAAATATATGTCAATATATTTTTTAAGTATATGTTACACCCCTAATTCATCTTTAGATCTAGAGATTACCATGCCCCTTATCATAGAGATCCTATAGGGTTTACAGCTGAAAACTTGCTCCCATCAAAGCAGAGCAGCCAATATAACATTTTATTTTTGGCTCTTCATTTAGAGAGATTCAGGATGCCTCGCCTATCTCAAGAAAAAACAAGCATGAGCTAAATCTTACATGAAAAATACAGTCTGAATGAAACAGAAAAAAAGTATGAACTGCACATCAGAGAAACAAATCTTCCATCTCTTCCACTCTTGTTTTTAATTTTATTTTCCTTTAATGGTTCTTTCAGGAAAAAAACTATTCTGACTAGGTCTACTTTTCTGAATGCTTAAAGATAAAATTTCCCTGGCAGCTTTGTGTCTGCAGGATATGGCCCCTTGCATGGAGTGGGATTTGCTGGAGGAGCTGGGCCACCAGACCACCTCATGCATGGGAGAGACCAGCAGTAGGTGAGCAAACATGCCACATTTCAGATCTCAGTGTCTTTTTGTCCTAAAAAGTCTGAAACACTTTTATATAAATGCCTTAATAGTAAGGCTGTAAATAAAGTGCACAAGATTCTGGAAGGGAAGTTAGGAGAACACATTTTCTTTACACGTTGCCCCCATGTCATTAAAATCTCTGAAGGATTGTCTGTATTTCTTAAACATTTCTTTCTGCAGAACTCTTTACAAAACATTTAAGTATTAAAATTCATTCAGAAGATATTTATAGCCATGGTGAAGGATAACAAGTTTCATGTGGGCATCTGAATATTTAGGAAAAAAAGCAGCAAGTGTGACTGACTATACACTGGTGAAGCATCAAACATGTATTTACTTTCATGAGTTCAGGATACCAAGCTAATTTATGAGCAGCTGAAAGAAATAGAGCCATAAGCGAGTTCAAGTTAGTGGTCATTCCATATCAGTAAAAAATCCCACACTACTACCCTTGGATTTAACTAGTGGAGGTGTTCCCTGTCATGTTGGGCTATGTATGTTATCTGTGCAAAAAGGCTCTTCAAGGGGTCCAAAATGTAAATTTAGTGATATTAGTAAGCAATTGTGCTGCAGGAATCTTCGTGGCTGTCTGTCTTGTTCTGGTCTGGGAATTGTCAATCTCTCTGCAGCACGTGAGAATAACATGTTGGGATGCCACAAGAATGTGGGTAACATTTATGTAACCTTCAGCCTTTGTGGGAAAATAAAATCCTTTGTTACTTGGAGTTGACTCTGTACCAGATGGTATGAATAAATGTTTGCAATGCCAGTGCTGTTCAGCTTAGCTGATCGATTCTGTCATACTCCCAAGGAGGTACAGAGGCCTTAAATAACTGCTTCAGGATGTAGAAAATATTTTCCCTTTCCTGTTGCAGTAGTGTTATGCAGAAGTGATGCAATTCTGACTGCCAGCTTCTCACTCAGCAGGATGAATGAATTATGTAAATATTGATGAATTTTTTAGCAAAGCTGACACAACACTTTTATTTAATTTAATTAATCCCAAAGATGCTTAAAGCACAATAGTCACTATCTTTCTTTTTTTATCTTTTTCTGTTCTGGTATTATTGTTGACTGAAGAAACCAAAGCTGATGCAAAACTTCTGTTGGACTCTTTATGAAATTCTCTCTTGTTTCCAGTCTGGCCAACAAGTGCATTCTTATGGCAGAACAATTTGGCAAAGCTCTCTCAGCCAGTATGAGCCTGATGACAGCAATGTCCTTATTTCTTATGTGTGGAATATAGTGCCTAGTGCTGGCCTGAAGCTGACTCAGGACTTCTAGGTGCACGCTATGAACAAAACCAACAAAGTGATTCATTTATAGAGTTTGCATAATATCTTTTCTCCTTCTTCAAATGTTCCCCTTTTTTTCACAACCCAAGGCGATGGATCTCAAAAACCCAGGCAGCAGAGATTTTTATGGAGGGCTCAATCCCTTATGCCACTTATCCTCTAAAGGCTTCTGCCCATAAAGTTTGATCCTGCACCAAGCTTTATGTGGACCCTGCTAAACTAGGTCACAGAGCTCAAACTGTTAATTTTTTGCTCTGAAAAACTGCAAGCAAAAAATCTCACTGATTTTTCATAACTACCTAAAACTTGTGATATTTGTGGGAAAAATTACTTTCTGCATGCAAAACCATTTTTGTCAGTGTCAGATGAACAGCTTTATGGTGGTTTTGCTCTTCAAACTCTCACTCTATCTCAACTCATCTCTTCCATTTACACTGCATTGTGTCAATTAGAAAACTGTGAAACCCCCAAGGGGTTTTCAGCCCTTTTATCCTTACCACAGCATGGATCAGACTTGCTCCTGCAGAGAATTCCCTCTGCTCTTATCAAACCACAGGAAAGATAATCTTTCTCTATGTCTATAAGTGGGACAGATACATAAGTATTTACGTATTGGTGTCTACAAAACTGTTATTTCAAGGAAAAGGAAAACCTCTAGGACAAATTCACATATGAATAGTGTCTTTGATACCAACAGAGCAAAGTTGCATTTACAAAATTGTAACTTAGAAAGAAGTTCCCCTATACCTGTCCTAACTGAATTTATGGCAGACACGTAAGTACGCTTCTGGATATATACATTATGAACACAGAGCTGTCATCACAGCACTTGGGACTGGATTTTAACCTGTACATGTGGTGTACATCTGTGTTTGCATGACAATGCACTTGATTTGCACTGTGGGAGATTCCCAAGTTCAAAGTATTCTGGTGTCTTTTTATTCTTTCTCTTGCAAGATTCTTTTAAGATTTCCTCTATAATTCTCACAGCTTCTGAGGTAACTTTTGCTCCACCTCCTTTAATAGTATGGCACTTATATTCACTAATGAAGAATTAACTACTATGAAAAGAACACCAAGGATTATGATGTGTCACAGCAGTGTTGCTGTTCAAATGTCCTGCTCTATATATTTTCTCTTAAAACCAATAATGTTCAAGATCAATTTCAGCAAATTAAAAAAAAGAAAAAAAAAAAGACAGAAAGTCAAACTCACAGGTAAATGTAGAGTTTCTTCATGGTTTCACTTAAAAGCCATAATCACACTCTCTGCTATATTCACCCTGCAAACAACCCTTGCACTTTCCTGGGATGGGCATTGTGGGGGCACTATACAACTACTTTTCTTTCCATTCTACTCCTTCAGAGAAAGATCACCAACCACATCTCTTTCTCCCAGACCAGACTTCTCATGGACCCAACTGGGATCATCCACCTCCCTTTCCTGTCCCTTCCTCCCTCTCCCTTACTCTGCTCCAGGCAGCTGCTGCATCCTAAACTGAACAATAACAGAGGCTGGCTATCTGGACTTTTCCAGGCAAAATGGCCATATCCCATATATGGAGCATACTAGTCTCTTTGTAATTTAATGCTGGCATCCTTGACAAGGTAGCTGCATTCTGTCTCACAGCATGTTGTATATTTTAAATGCTGTTGTACAACTGCTGGCCAGACCGCACAGTATAAAGTAACGGCTGAACAAAAAAGAAATTCACTACTAACAGGCAAACCGCAGAAGTTTTGGCTGAGCATCCAAAACTGCTAATGCTTATCGGGACCTCCTGAGAGCCCCCCTCCTTCCTGCAGCCAGCAACCTCCAACTGTCCTGATCCTCATTAACTTCACATCACTGTCATTTGCTAGTTTTTTC
This sequence comes from Anthoscopus minutus, assembly GCA_013399455.1. Lineage (NCBI taxonomy): Eukaryota > Metazoa > Chordata > Aves > Passeriformes > Paridae > Anthoscopus > Anthoscopus minutus. The sequence goes on from VWYI01044285.1 coordinate 154,901, forward strand.
AGCAGCAGCCTCCACAAGCTGCTTGGCACTTCCCAAACACAGTACGAGACATGCTTTGCTATTGTTTTCTCCTCTTCTTTTTTTAAATTTTATTTTTGGGGACAGCAGGAGACATGAGCTGTGCTGGAGAAATTACAGAATTAGCGCAAGCCCTGCCCTGTGTCTGTGCAGCAATGAGGTGCCATCTGATGAGAGCTGGAATCTGGCCTTCCCAGCCCTTCAGGGGTCCTTTGCTATTTGTCACACCATCAGGCCTCCAATCCTGCCAGCTCAGTCTGAAGCATGGAGGCAGCTCCATTAAGTTCAAAAAGACATCCATTTTAAGATTTCTGCCAGAGAGTTTACATCTGAGCAGAGACAAGGACTCTTACACATGTGATATGAGAGTGCATCAAAGTGGAGTGAAGGAAAAGTTGAGCAGAGCTCTTTACATAAATGCCTACAACACGTTTACCTGCCAGACAGCAACTTCTCTGCTTCAAGCTTGCCCTTCCCCTCTCCATTCCTGCTCAGCCTGTGTCTGCAGCAGGATGACAGCTGCCATCCTCAGCACAGCTGTCAAATGCAGTGCTCAGACTCCATGCGTTTCTCCTGACAGAAATACCATCACTGAACCTTTCCTCTGCCAACAAGCACTACTGTGAGACTGTTTGGGGGTTTATGCAATTTCTTAGAAATGCCCTGGGACCACAGCTGAGTGTCAGGATACACCATGTAACCACAACTCCATCTGCAAACTGCAATTACCGTTCCAAAGCACAGAAAGCAGAGGACAATACAGACTCCATCACAGGTTCAACTGGATTCACTAATTCTTTTTTTTCCCATACCTTTCTCTTCCTTCTTATCTGGATGTTATTCTACTGCTATTTTACTAATTTAGATTCTCATTACAGGCTTCTCTGCTTCCTGCCCCTTGGTCTCCTCTCTTTGCTTCTCCTGTGGTTTGTAATGCTTTTTTCCTACATCACAATTAATGAGTTATATCTGCACTCACGGGAACCAGTGTCTGAATGGCCCATCAGCAGAAAGATTAGCAAAACTAATTTTTCTACAGACAGTTAAGAATCACAGTTTTTCCTGAAAGAAAATACTCTAATGAATCTGTGACCTGCCAGTGCCCTGAGGAATATCTGTTAGGTGTCACCAACACTCAGATAAAAACTTGCTAACATGATTTCACTTACTCAGTGTGATAATATGATGTTATCCCTTGGATCTGATCCACAACACCAAAAAGGGTGAGTATGTATTGGGAGGTTTTGTTTGTTTTTTTTTTTAACAACAGCAAACATGGCTTCTGGCTTCCTTGTGGGTGGTATATTAAATTTGAATTTTTTCCCCCTAAAGTGGTTCAGCTATGAATTTATTTTCTCCCTGCTTTGCTTGAACCATAATATTGTGGTAATATTAGTTACATATTTAGATTTCTGCAAATCAGATATGCTGATTTTAAGATTTTGTCCTTGTTTTGTGCCAAGTGTTAGAAACAATTAATTAGCATATAATGTAGATTATAAAAGATCCTGATTCCCAAGGATTTTTGTAACATGCAGTATCTTCTTACAGACATAATCTTGCTGTAGATCATAAAATGGTATATGTTCAGTACTTGTGGGGGTATCCCTTAGCAAAGGGCAGCAGTGTAGATTAAACAGCAAATTCTCAGAGTCATGAATAGAAAATTCCCATGACCCACAGACAAGTCTCCCTAGGACATGAAGTGGTATAAGCACCTGTTAAATGGCTCTAATTAACAAAGTAGTGCTAGTTGGCAGTTGAAAAATCAAATAAGTCTTTAACTTAGAACTGAATCTAAATAATAATTGTCTGGGGAAATAAAAGGCCCATCATCCAGTACATCCTTCATTGCTGTTTTATTTTGCACACTTATAAGGAGATGGGCTTTTCCTTCCTCTTCTGGTAAAGAGAATAATGCACATCTCTCAAATCAGATCTGTTTTTTTAACTGTTTATTAGAATTATCCAAATGGTTTAACATGCTGCATAATTACCAAAAAATTGAACTTATGGGTATAGCTGAGTAGGCATGTTACAGAAGAAGAAAAATACCCTACCTGAAGACATTCTGCTAAAGGCTGGATATTGCTTGCAGAAGCTATGATTTTACACTAACTGCTATCAGTGGACTCCTAGTTTGGCATGGGATTACACACCAACTGTATATGTATTTCATAATTGCATATGGTTGCCTAGATCCTTCACATCAGCAGCCTTGATGCTGCTGGATAACCCCACAGTGGAGGGGAGTAAATGCCTTCACTCCGTGTTTCACTGAAATTCGATTTTACTTGACCTAAAAATATGTGTTCAGAACAGCTTGAGAAGTTTCACAAGCAAGAAACTAGACACCATGCCTTCTAACCCATCTCTCAGAACCATCAGATATAGTGGTTTCCCACTAAGAAGTCCCTTCCAAGCACTTTGGCTCGCTGGTTGGGCAGTGTAAGAGGCGTCTATGTATACATTGGATTACATACAGTCTTTGTCTGGCTAAGTCATTTGCTTTTAAGTTTGTTAAGCCTGGTATCTTTGGGTTCTGACTCACAAGTCAGATAGTTATCTTTGGATGTCTGCAGTGATTCCTGCTCTTTGGTGCCTGGACCACCCGCCTCTTGGAGCTCTCCCCCAAGCCCACCTTCCTCCCTCTGCAGCGGGACTAAAGCTGTGGCCGACCCACCATCCCCATGGACCAGCTGTCCCTGTCTCCCATCTCTGCAAGGAGGGACTGGCAACAACCTACATCACCCCCAGCACCATGCTCATCTGGAACATGGGCAGTGCACAGTGTGTTCTCTACACTTTAAAGTACTTACACTCAGTTTAGCTGAATTAATCTGAAATCTGGGCAAATGGTAGAAGGACTTCTCCTTGCCTCCTTTTCTCAGCATTCACTCAGCCCCACTCGATGTGAGTCCCTTTCCTATTAGATCAAGTCCTGCCCTGTTCAGAAGCAGATAGTCAGGGGTTTGGGGAATATTAAGTTGTTTAGAGATATTTACAGTTACAAATATACTTATGCAGGAATTCAATCAAACTAAGGTATTAGCTACAGGGAAATATTTCAGGACCTACAATTTAAAGTGCCCAGGTCCCTAAAGAGAGCCTTACATGCTAGTTAGTGACTGTTGCAGTGCTAATGGGGAAGTGAGCAGGAAAATAAAGTTTGCTGAAACACGAATGTGTGCACAGAGTTTGAGGCAAACAAGGTAAAAGTGACAAGAGCAGAATTCTCTTTTGACACATGCTGCTTTAGGTCACATATGATGTGGAGTTCTGTTGTCATGATGATGGAATTTAGTAAAGATAACATTTTGTCTTGTAGTCCACTTTCTTGAAAGTGGACACCCACTGGTTGTGAAGACATGGAAAAGTATCACAAATTTGTGTGAAATGTTAGAAACTGTTTCTGAGACCAGTTCACTGTGCAAAGTTAATCATTATTCTGTGGGGAAAAAAATCCCACATTTTGGGGAGCACTGACCTCTCTGAAAACCTTTTCTAAAAGCTGCTAGTGTTGATTTTGATGCCAGAGAATAGCAGAAAGTTGTATGTTGTTATACAGATCTTCCCACTGTTTTCTCTTGGTAATGGAATAATTATTATTACAAAGTCTTCCATGTTCCTGCTTGGAACAAGTAATCTCTAGTACTGACATTCAACCTGGGAAAAATGTATTAGCACCCTGATTAGTGCCTAGGCAAAGCACCTAGTACTAGTCTATTCATGAATTTTTGACTGCAAACTTTGTTTCAGCTCTTCATGTCATGGTTCTCTGTCACCTGTCGAAACAATATCATTTAACAGGGCTTTTTTATCCTCAGACAGTTCTTCACAGAATTTTACCATCTGGCTATCATGGCCTGTTTTTCTGCATGTCATCTGTTTTCCATTTAAAAATTCTGGTTTGTGGTTTAGAAACCCTGTCTGTGACCTCTGTATCTTGAATATTCTATGCAAGTCACCTTCTTCATTACTGTCTTCTAATTCCTCTCATTTCTTCTGATCTCCTCTTATTATACCTGACTAAATAGATTTGTTTATTTTGGCCCTAGTCTAGCCTCTGATCTTGTGCTTATTTAATCCTTAATCCTCTTAACACCTCAATGGAGAGAGATACATTTTTCTTTCTGGGGCATCTGTTCTTTCTAAATTAATTCTTAACTAAAATAATGTCTCAAGTAGGCACTTAACATTTAGATATTCCTCCTTCTTCAACATTAATAGCATTCAAAATTTGTTATTACTCTCAGTAATGCAGTGCTCAAGCAGTAGGTGGAAGACAGAGCTCAATTAAACCAGGGCTCCTGTGTCATTTTCATTGCTCACATAAACGCAGCCACACACATGAGCTTAGGCTCTGAGAGAGAATTTCCTCCAATATACATTTTTCAGCTGGCAAGAGGAGATACAAGGCTTTAGTTGGTTTGGCATTTTATGCTACACTAAACTGATCTCCAGGTATCCCTCTATCGCTTCTGAAGAGGCAAAAGCGAAGTCAACACTGCTAAATCTTTTCAGTACAAGACTGATGGTCACTGGTCACCTTTGATAGACTTGTTATAAAAGGGATGACCCACCCTTAATATTTTTCATTACTCCTCTGTGAAGAATTAACTTCATAGAAATTGCATGTACACCTGCTGAAAGGCAACAAAGACTGAACTAACACGCATTGCTTCACAGATTTATTGTACTTCTTTCACAAGACTAGTGATCAGGACAAAATGAGGATTAACAATATAGTGACTGGAGACAATAATTTAGCTTCTTTTATTTACTAAATATAGCTTCTCTGGAAAGCTTGTCTGTTTGCCTAATTGCTTTCCTTTGAGATTGTCTGAGGTAGCTGTCAGCCTTTGTGGTGGGAGCAGCACTCAGCACATCTGTGTCATCTTTTTGGTTGTCAGTTTTGCACTATGATTTGTCATGAATACACAGAAATGCAGCAGATGCTGGGCATATTTATTGCTGTCCCGTTCCTGGAGATCTCCCACACTGCTGATCTGGCTCGCTAAGCAAGCCCTCAGCCAGACCTTGGCACTTTGGTCTCTCCTACAGAGAGCTGCTCTTAGCACCTTCTGCATTAATCAGTGCAACTCTCCAAGGGTGGCACTCGGAATATCTCCTACCATCTGCTCCTGCTAGTGGAAAGCATTTCTTCATAAAAACAGGGCTGTGCCATGGGCACAGGAAACAACTAGATTTGTATTTCTGCTCTACATCTTCTTTAGCCTATCATAAACCCATTTCAACATGTCTTGAAAAGGAGACAGGAATAAAACCAGTGTCTTCCATATGTACCAGTCTGGATGTTCCTCATTGCCACACAGGTCTTGTAACAATATCAGAGGAAACACCAGTCAGTATTTCTCATTCAATATCATGTACAACACACAAAACCCTTGCTGAAGCTACTACTGAATACAGCCTTGACAAAATCATGAAGATGTCCCATTTACCAGTACTGGCCTTAGAAGCGCTTTTCAGGGAAAGATGCTTAAGGGAAAAGTTAAACAATTCAGCTTTTAACAGGTAGCAGATAAAAAGTCATTAAAGCTTCAGTCTTTGACTACACTAACCTTAGTGATTTTTCTCAGTTTTGGAACTTTTAAGAGTTTTCCTATCAAACCCCTCTAATTTGTGACCCTTTGCTAACAACAGTGCCTCATATATGAGAGGTCTTGGTTAAGGAGAAAAAGCACACTTAAAATATTTGCTTTGCTTAATATATATGCTGGAAAAATTATTTAATTACAAGAGAAGGAAATACAACTGAAATGGTATTTAACACAGTTCCTGAAAATTTAAGAACAAAATCTGACAGTAAATTGCTTCGTTATATATATTTTTTTAACATTCCTTCCCTTTTTTGAGCTTTTTGTTCTTATTTCACAAGAGCTTCATACAAGCATTTTGTACATGGCTGAACATTTAAAGAACAACAGCTGAGATAAAAAAATAGAAATTCTGTATGATACATGAAATAGGAACAGTGTCACATTAATTTCTGTCTTCATTATGGACATTAAAGAATTGTACTTCGTTTACAAACACTTTCCATGCTTAGCTACAATATTAGTGATTAATAAAAGCTGCATCTGTGTTTCAAACAGACAGAGATCTGTTTTTCTGCCTTGAATTAAAGCTGACTTCTGGAACGTGACTAATTTACATTTGCTAACATGATGGTAAAACAACATGCTCATCCTCAGCTCAGCAATTGCAAGCAAACATGCCTTGCCATGCCTGGCCACCGCCAGAACTCTATTTGCAGACAAGTTCAACTAGACAGACCCAGACCTTGGCTACAACCTGGCAGAGGGACAGTATATAGACATGTGTGGATAATTTTATTATTCCATCATCTGTGGCCTTGGTAATGGTGATGCAAAAGCAATGATAAATCACATCTCAGTGTGAAATTGTCTCTGCGCTGTCTCTTGACTGCTGTGGTTTTGGAGTAGGGCAGCATAAATCCATTGCTTCTGTACTGACCTTAAATCTTTAAAAAAAAAAAGGAAGAAACTTGTCCTGTAAAGCTCCTGTTTCACACTTCAGTTGGCATTTGAGTTCTTTGAAAGAACACATTACTCAAAGAGGTGTGTACAGTTTGATACTGCTTGTCTCTGTCATATAATATGAAACATATATGGGAAATATAAATCCTGCTGGTCTCTTCTAGCTGTGCTAATTCACAGTGAGCTGTTGGCAAATTTCAGGTCTTCTACTTTGATTCAGGCTTTACCTTGTCCCAAGAACAATGGTGCAGAGATATCTGTCTCTGGTCCTTTGGAAATTGGCTGGAAACTAATACAGAAATGTGTAGTTACAATCCCTTTAACAGAGCGGAATGTCACATTTGTGTAGCTTTTCTGAAAGAGCTGCCAGAAAACTTGTGATGGTTTCTTTTGCTTCACAACTTCAAAAATATTATCTCTGTTCTCATCTCCTTTTTAGGTAATTTTAACCACTTTGAAGATCTGGCAAATTCACCTTATTAGTGAGCAAATAAGTCCAATGCATAGTTTTCACAGTTCAAATGTTTCAACATAAAAGCAAATATTTCCTTCTGAAAGATAATTTGCTATCCAAACAAACATAATTAGAAGCAATCTGGTGAAATAACACTCACAGTCCAATTAGCGTAGAAGAAACTAAAACAAAATACAAAACTAAATAGTACCTAAAATATTTTTTGAGTGTTCTTGTCTGATTTATTCTAATTCATCCATTATCCAAATTTTAGACAAGAACAAGACAATTTTGAAGTAATCTTGCTATCCAAAGTACAGACCAAGTCTGGACTGTAATTACTTGTCTTCCTTGAAAAATATAGTAAACAATTTTGCAGTGCATATGACTTAGTTTATCATTAGCCATGCTAATTGGTATGTACTTTACCCTTTTCAGCTCAAAGGAAAAACATAACAAAAGTGAAAGATGCAGAAAAAGCCCTCGTTTGTATGAGTGATATACATGAATAAATGTACCAGTTTGCAGCAATAACAGATCCAACCCTCCGGGGAGCATTCAGCGTTTGTGAACTGTTCAAGCACTCATTAGTTGCTGACATTCTTCAGAAATGAATAATTTATTTGAGTTTGGGAGAGTAGCACATGATCTAATAAAATAAACAAGTCATTGTCATCTGCAGGTACTGTGCCAGATACATGACTTAAGTCTTGGTGGAAGCTCTAGTGCTATTTGCATAGAATACTCATTTGGTGCTAATGTTCAGAAAGCTCTGCTGACGGCTCTGGCCTCTGCAGGGAGATATGAATCTTCACCTGCTGTCTGCTCCCACCTGCTGCTGAGGTCTCTTGTAAACTTCAGGACAGTCCTTGGCTTCTCCAAAAAAAATGAATCATTCCAAAAGCATCAACACCAGTCATTTAAAGCATAACTTGCAGCCTCAACCTTTTTATCAGCACTTATATGAGCAAGCTAGGCTGTGTCTTTTGTGAAAATAAATACAAGGGGAGTGATTTGTGATTGGTGCCTTCTGCTCTGCTCGGGCTGAGGACAAGGGCTGCACACAACATCCTGTTCCCAGGCAGCCCTCCTGGCTGAGCAGACTCCAACTGGCAGGTTCTGTGCTTCATGGTGAAAGGGTGTTCCCCCCAAGAGGCAGCCACTCCTGCATTTCAGTCCTGACCTCCAGAGACAACTGGCTGGGCCCATGGAACTGACTTGGACTTGGCAGAGCTGTCTGTACCAGCACCGCAGAAAACTGCATCAGCTCCCTCAGGCACATTACGTTTGCTCAAATGCTTGTTATTTATCACACTCGAGGGTTTTGTTTTGCCCAAAGGACATGAACAGAGCACCATCTACAAGGAACATTTTAAAAGTTCATGGATTTGTAATAAAATTGGAGATTACACCAACTGTTACACCATGGGAACTGAGAAATGCATAATATCAAATTTAACTGACTTGCTAGTTGTCATACAAAAAACAAAAGCACAAATTTTTAAATGTGCAAAGCATCAGCTCACAAAGCAGGAACTAATTAAGCATGCACTTATGAGTTAAGATCTTATAAAACAAGAATTAATGAACTTCAAAGTGTTACCTTTTGAAGTACAAAGCTGGCAGAAACAGCTCCAGATAATTGCCTAACTACTCAGGGACAGGACCAAGTCTAGGCTCCAAGACTGGTTTAAAAATCCATCACCACCCTCTCCCATAGCCACAAGGAAGTGGACAATCAATCTGGACTAACTTCTGATAGAGGCGTTTAAGGACTTGCTCCCCAACATATATATTTATATACTATGGACAACCTCCAGCAGGAAGCAGGGAATACCATCACCTCGCCAAGAGGAAACAGCTGGGGGCTAAACTGCATGAAGCTGTTCAGTCCTGTGTCTGCAAGAGTGTTTTGAAGTTAACAGAGAGAAGACAAATTCCTGATTTTGGCAGCTGGAGCTTTACAGCTTTGCTATCAGGAACTTCATAAACCAGTGTTTAGGAGTTTTTCTCGATAATGTACCAAGGGAGTGACAAAACTGAGGGTTGGAGTGTCCAACTCCTGTTGCTTCCCTCCCCGTCTAGTGAAAAGCTAGTTAATACAAAGCAGGACAGCTAGAAAATGAAAATCAGGGACACATCCAGAAATAACAAATAGTCTGGTAGCTAAGGATGCGTGCCAGACGTGCAGAAGACTGCCTTGTAGGTCCTGGCTCGGAACCAAGGCCACGCAAGGACTTGGGTTTGGTATCCAGCACTTGTATCAGCAGGTTACAGAGGTCACACAAGGAGCACTTGTATCCTCCATCAGCAAAAATATTTTACTAGGCTAGAAAAACACTGTGAAAAATTACTTGGTTTGGAATTTTTCACAATTTGTCAGTATAAGATGCGCCACTCCAAAACATCCAGGGATTAGGCTACCTGGGACAGAGAGCTAATGCTGAGGTACCTTTTCAGTACTTTTTCAGCCTTATCTTCTCACCTGAACTTTCAAGGCTTCAGTAACAAATGAGAAACCATCACTTGCTACTGTTTAGACACTTTCAAAATGTGCTTAATCCAAAAGATCCTGTTGCTGACTTTTTGAACTTTGATCACAAATTGCATTTCACAATAACCAGTTGCTGTCTAGCTTGCAGGACCATGAGCAGAATGCAGGCAATAAAAAAATTGGTTTATGCCCTGGTAAGAAAAATACAGCAATTCTCACATTCTAATTTCCAATTGTTTCAGTCACTTACATAAAATATAACTCTGTAACATTCAATATGTTCTCTCCACCAAAAGTCCAGATAATCACTGACTTTCACCAAAAGGACTTTCAACCCTTGTGTCAGTGAAAACCTTTATAGGAACTGTGTCAGACAAAGACTTTGCTGGAACTACAGATTATAGCCACTCTCACAAATGTCTCTATAAATATGAATACAGTTTATATACCACCGGTATTTAATATGTGCCTTCAGGAAGAATTTCTCAATCTAACACATTAAATGCACTTTCTTCCTCCAGGTATTGTGGGAGTGCAATGAGTGACATTCCTAGCCTCTTGGGTGAAGTTTATGATTTTAATAGATCTCAGGTGCCTGTATGTGAAGCATGAACAACTTTGGGACTTCAGCCTCTATTTGTTTCACACAACACTAGAAAATGGAGCTGGGCAACAATATAGCTCAAACTTCCCTAAGTCTGCATACTGATTTTAGATGTAAAGAGATCATTTTCAACATTTCACGGCTTGCTCATGCACCCTAAGTTAGGATTTAGAATATTTCACTGTTGACCTACTGTACTGTATCTTGTTATCCACTCCACCTCTTGCTGCGGGAACTGCTGCCTCCCCACATTTCACACTGTGTATCATAAAGACTTCGAACCACATCTGAGATGCCTGGAGTATTAGTCTCTCTCAAATGACTGTGACTTTAGCTTCTTCAACAGCTCTGGTTTTGATCTGATTTATTAGTACTTGTCCTTCCTATTTTTACTATGCTATCAAAGAAGAAAACTAATGTCATACATATTATTGTTCTCATACATATACTAGAAATCCAGATAAGGACACTGGATGTAGATTTAAAGGTTCTTCCTTTTATTAAAAACTAGTAGGACTATTTTCATTAGAACATCTACTAAACTTTGCTTGATTTTTTGTAGATATTTTTCTTCAGATGGAAAAATAGTTTCCAAGGACATTTGGATATATTTCAAACATATCCATAACCATTGCATGAAATATGCAGGACCATATCCTCAGCTGGTGTAAACTGATGACAATCCATTTCTTTCAAAGCTAACTTTGTGCAACCACCCTGTTTTTTGTCAGTTGTGGCTCAAAAACTATCTGGAAAACAACAACTTTGGAAAAGTTTATGTGCCTGGCTGATCTTATTCCATCCTCTTTTGTTTATGTCTTAAATATTTTGGACCAGATATATGATTAATTCAGTGGAAATTTTACTCTGATTACTCATGAGTTTCTTTACAGTGGTTTTATTTCACTTCAGGGAGTGGAGAGATTGTGTTTACTGATGAAGGAGAACAAAACATCAGCGATAAACTCCACTCTTTGACTCTGCCGATGTGCAGGAATGCTGCATTCCGCCCTGTCAGCATAGCACCATGCTCTCATACTTCTCCTCTCACGGCTTACCAAGCAGATTCAAGATTCCTGCAACTCCCAAAGTGCCCAAATCTTCAAGACTGAGGCCAAAATCAAGTTATCACAGTAAACTTCAAGGAATTGCTACAGCTTTTCAAACTGTATTTATAGGTCAAGAGGAGGATTTGGGTTGTTTTTTTCTCTTTGAAGCCTCAGAACATATACTTTTTAACAAGATATTATCTTCTAATTAGAAAAAAAGAAAAGGCTTTCTGGCCCTAAAATCTATGGTGTGCAAAATAAACATACGAGCTTTCTTCTTTCAAGTTTTCCAGACCAGACATCTTTACACTCCTGGGAAGATGTACCTCCTGTTCCTGTCAAAGGGAGACAGTGAGGAGGGGGATAGGGGAAGCTGGGGCTTTCAAAATTGGTTTATTGGGGGTTCAATTGTAGAGTCTGTAATGCTGCTTTTGTTTTACACAGACATCAGGACTTCCACAGACTTCAAACCTCCCTTGTCCTCATAGCACTTCTGTGGCTATCAGAGCTTTCAGCTACACAGAAGCTGTTACGTGCAGATCCAATCTCCAACAAAGCCCAGCTAGGTGGGGAAATAACTTTAATAAAAAGCTAATTTGAACACAAGCTATTCTTCCAGACTTTCCAGCAGCTCTTCCTGCCACTTTCTACTCTTGAAAGACTGGCAAAAGCCATTTCCTTTTCCATTGTAAGGAAAAGTTTTAATGTCATGATACAAGCATTGGAAATGATCTTACATGGATACCCTAAAAATACTTCACTGTATGAAACAGAGGTTGAGACAATACCCTCAACTGAATGGACAGGGAGAAGATGAACATGTGAATTTAACTCCCATAATGCTGCTCAAGGCACAGTTGTTGCTCATGAGCAACAGGAATAAGGTCAAAACACATCAAGTGTTTTTAGCTGTCTTTTAACGAGAAATAGCAGGTAGAGATAGGCAGAGAAGCAGCAGCTCACCACAGCCCAACAGAGCACCACAGAGACCTTTTGTCAGGAAGGTTTAATTCCATAAAGCTGAATTAACTTTCTGGTATAACCAGATCTACAAATCCAGAAGTTATGAATGAAACCCCCAAAATCAGGACAATGGTTTTCATGTGAGGTTTAAGAAAAATATGACTGTTTTATTTGCTTTCTGGATGTTCAGCCTCCAGGGTTAGCATTTCCAAGCTTCTGTTTGTAATCACAAGGTCTAAAAATTCACTGTTTAACTTAGATTTGTACATGCTTCAAGGACTGAAGTGTGAAGAAAAACCCTGAGCCTTGTAAGAGATGTGATGAAGTCGTCATAGTTGGCAGTGCTGGGGATATTATATAGTTTGGCCCTGCCCAGGATTAAAAAATTCTCTCCAGCTGCTGATGTTACAAATTCTCCTGGTCTCTACTGGAGATATGGCTCAGTCTCAGGCAGTTCCTGCACCTCTGTAAAACTCTTCTGAATTCTGAAATGTTTAGAGTTTATTCCACAGTAAACTGAGCTCAACCCTGAAGGGGCTGACCAGCCAAGAAGCCAACATCAACAGCTTTTCACAGTTTGGTTGGCCTCAGGGGTGCCAAATATACCATAGCAGATATAAATCTGAGACTTATAATATTATTGCAAAAAGAGAGCTAATTTTCTTAACATCTAATTGAATTCTCTAGTAGTTTCACTGAGAAGTATTGTGCTGCTTTCATCTCAACATTTAATGAATACTGATTTTTTAAAGAAACTGTTTATTTGCATAAAAAATTTACTTCCCCACACTCCCCAAGGTATCAAAAGAAATTGAATGTTAGATTTATAATTAATGTGGTTTGGATTTTAAAAGAAATTTTTTACAGCAAAGAACATTTCCATAAATCATGTCCATGATTGAAAAAACATGGTCATAACTGAAGACAAAACTGCTTCATTTTGCATCTGTTTCACATATATAAATACGTCAGGTTTACTTAGAACACACTGATAAAGATGGGGAAGAAGGGAAGCAAATTATAAAAATAGCCAAGGTTGTATCTGTACCTCCTTAATTATAATTCTCTCTGGTATTATTGTGACCACTCATTACATTTCTTGCCTGGTTTAGTCAATTAAGCTATTAAAAAGTTAAAAGAAAAACAACTTTTATGGAATTAAAAGCTCTTAGTTCAACCCTAGAAAAACGCTGGCATGTGCAATGTGTCATTGCCTTATTTTCTTCTGACCATTTCGGAGATAACAGCCCTAAATTAATTCATCACAGAACTGATTTCTTTCTGCTCACACCAACTGTGGTCCTGTTGGTCGCTGTGACTTCAGGATCAGTGTTGGCAGGGCCCTGCCAGTATGCACCATAAGAGAATCTGCCCAGTGCTCCCACAACACAGCAGAAGGGAAGAAGTTTGCCAAAAGAATCACTTATCGAACACAATGTCCTACTTGTAGTATTATTCCATAGCATAACATATGTTTTCCAAATAAATAACTTTGCTGCCTAGTCAGCCAACAATCTGTTGTTAATAAAAAAGGAACACTAATATGTTTCTTCTAATATTTTTAATTAAAATATACATCTTTAATATATTTGACTTCTTTTTACCACAGCAGTTTGGCATGAAGCATCAGAGAGAACAAGAGTATACAGCAAAAATAAATTAAATGTTTAACCTACCACTATCTTGATGGGAAAACATATGAAGCAAATTATTCAAACAGAGGTAAGCAATGTGCTACATAATTATTTTCCCCTAACAAGTGTGTAGTTGGTGCAGCTAATGTGAAATCTACATCTTTCACACATAAAGTCCCTTTAAAGTTATTTCTAGGCTCTTTCCATTTATAGTGAAATCTCCTTCTGTTTACTTAGGACTTAAGGATTTAACTCTGTGCTTAAAACAATAAGCAAGTCTTATTTTCTACAGCTTATTTTAGGAACAATACATTGTTTAGGAAAAAACCCCATCTGCTTGCAAGAAATTTCCACCAAAAGATATCGTGTCCTTCAGTGGTAAGGTATATTTCTTTTTATGATACATCCATTTACAAATTAACCGGGTGGGAATCTTTAAACATCTTCAAGAAATGGTAGGTAAGGGAGCTAAGAAGTAAAACTAACACTAGGGCAAATTTGCAAGCAGTTTGAAGTTCAAAGGGATCTAAAAGAGACTCCAGGCCTCACACTGCTCCCCCAATCCAGCCTCCAGAGGCTCTGACAGCCTCATTATTGCTTTGTGCTTCCTTTTTATTTTTGTTGGCGTTTATTTACTTGCTGAGGGCAAGGTATCTTCCAAACTAAGGCAAACCACACTTTTAGAGGCACGGGGAGCAAGAAGTGGTACAATTTGTGCTGACGAAATGGAAAGAGGATTGTGTTTCCCCACAGCCCCAGCAGCCGCTCCTCTGCCTGCGGCCCTGCCATGGCCACGGGGCCGGGGCCGGGCCTGCGCTGAAGCCCACAGGCCTGGCCGCCAGGCCGCGTGGCATCACCAAGCACAAACCTGCCGGAATTTTGTGTCCCTTTGGGACCAGCTGCCCCCCACACCCATCCCAATGTCCTGACTGACATCTGAAAGGGCTTTAAAGGTCTTCTCACAGGCCCAAGCTGGGCTGTGAGTAGCACACAACCAAGGCTGTGCTTCAAGGGACTGCCTGGCCAAAAAGCCTCGTGGAAGGGAAAGACCTGGCCCCACTCCCTTCCCGGGGCCAGAGAGCACCGAGCCCAGAGCCAAAATGGAACTGAGACCCTGAGACCCAGCTACCCCCAGCCAACACCATGGCCGGCCCCACGAGCCACGCTGGCACTGCCCTGTCCCATTCTGAGACTGAGCGAACACAAAACCAGGCAAAATAAAGGCCTAGGGGAGGAGAAGGCAGGACAAGGGCAAGTGGCAGAGTTAGAAATAAGTAGAAATAAAAATGGAACAGAAACGGGAGGCTGAATCTGCCAAAATCCTGGGCTGCTGGCAGCTGGCCTGGCACAGGACACAGCCCGGAGCAGAGGGTTGTCCAAGCACCAGGGCTGGGAGGATTTGGGGAGAGCCATGTGTGTGCTTGCCCTGTGGCCTCTGAGCAAACCTGAGCCTCTGCACCTCTGTGCTGAGCAATTTGTTGTGATTTCAATTGGCAGAAACAGCCCAGTGAGGAAGGACATGCCAGGGGCCTGAACAGCTGGAGAAATGTTCTTGATTCTAACAAAAAAATGGCCCAGTCATGAGATCTTCCCCCTAATAGGAATAAGCTGTATGAGTAGGTTTTGCATGAGCAAGGCTGCAGGACTGAGCCTAGGGACCACCTTACAAGGATGAAATATTCTTTCTGATTTGCTTTTTATATTCCAAGTTCTTGTATTAGTCAATCTTCTAAATAGCAGCAATGCCAAACTTTCTTCCAGGCTCAGTCAGATGGCTTTATGTGCCCAGCCAAAACCAAAAAAGAATTTATTGTGTGCGGCTATCTCCAGTTCTTAGCAATATATTACTCAAAACCTGAAAATTTTTACTGTGCCAAACATTCTTTATCAAGGAGGTACCCGGATAGGAACATTAATTTTTGAGTGTTTCTGCAAAGAATAAACTACTACCTAATGGTAGGATCATTACAAGCTGGATATATTCAGTCTCTAGAAATCTGAATTCTGTGCTGATTTAACCCCATATACACAGGAACATAAGAGCAGCCATAGTGGGGTGA
The DNA here is from genome assembly GCA_013399455.1 of Anthoscopus minutus. Classification (NCBI taxonomy): domain Eukaryota; kingdom Metazoa; phylum Chordata; class Aves; order Passeriformes; family Paridae; genus Anthoscopus; species Anthoscopus minutus. The sequence continues at coordinate 170,701 of VWYI01044285.1, forward strand.
ATCTAACCACCACCAGCCTGCAGCAATCTCTCAGCTGGCACACAGGGAAATAAAAATTTAAAAAAAAACCAAAATTAAAAATATCACCAAACAAACAAATAACAAAAGAAAAAAACAAACACAAACAAACAAAAAAGTGAAAAATGTTGAATGAAATGCCCCAGTTCTTGGAGCATTCTTCTAGCCTCCATTTTCAGCTCCTCTGATTCTCAACCCAGTGTGGTTTGCTCCCTAACCCCCATAGGGTCTCTCTCATGAGTCTTTCTCCAGTGGTGGCTGGAGCCCATGTGAAAGCCTGACACCTAAAATATTCTCAGCCCAGAGGATTTTCTGCTCATCTCATGAAATTGGGGTTTTGGGCCTTGGTCCCCGCATTCCCTCACCTGTGAAACCTTGTTCTCCTGTTAGAGATTGGCAAGAATCAATCCCAGTCCACCCACTTACAGTTTTCTAAACTTAAAAGTAGTAGGGCATTGTGCTTTTAAGAGGTAGGGGGCAAATGAAGAAAAAAGCAATCAGGAGGTAATAGCTCTGCTGGGAGAGCTATTGAAACACTTTGATTTCCACATTAAACCAGCAAAACTCTGATGTTTCCAAGTTCACTGGGATGTGTGTCCAAATTGACATTTTATTGCATATGGTCAAGTGCTGTGAAAAATCCCACCACTTAGCATCTCTCTGTTATCTCAGCCACAGGCAGGGAAATTCTCCCCTTCAAAGAGAACCATAAAATGAGATAACAGAGACAAGGGCTTCTGTGCCATCAGCATTTCAAACTCCACATCCCCTCAGGAAAAGAGGTGGTTTTTTGTAAGGGAAAAGAGGGTTATTTGTAAGAGTAAACTGATCAATGGCTGTAGTTTCTCACCCCCCCAGTCTTGTGCAACCCAGAGAAAAAATACCTCTGGGATCTCCACCTGGAAAGTGTAGTAGCAAACCAGTGCAGGTACGACTCTTGGAGTACTAATCCTGCACCAGTGGCATTGTTAAATAATTTTACCAAATACACAGGATTACAATTCTCCCATATATCTGCAGTGCAAAGACAGATTTCTATCCAACTCTTCCACACTTTCAGCCCCCTTTTTATGAAGGAGTGTGATTTTTCTTACACTAATAGATCTATAGTCAAAACTGCCACTGTGTACTGAATGCCAAAGTAGATGCTGCTGTGTGTGGGTGGGAGGGGGAAGGAGTCTGCCAGTATAGCACATTTCATTCAGGGAACTGGTATAAACTACATACAGACAAAACACTAGCTTGCCAGTATAAGCTGTGGCTACACTAGGAAAGTTTGCCAGAATAGCAAACTGCCAAATCTTTTCTAGCACAGACAATCCATGCTATCCCACAGATAAATGTTGCTTCAGACATTAACTCTCTCTAGTCTCACCATACTGCATGTACGAGACACCACTGAAATATGCTACTGCTTTTCTCTATAATCTGTCACAGGTCAGCAATTTCAGGAGGCCCAAACTCTTTTGAAGAAGATGGGATGGGAAGGGAAGAAGCATTTGGAGGCTGGGTTATGCTCCTCTACATTTGCCATGATGGGACAGCTGCGCTAGGGAAAGGTCCTTGCACATAAAGAGGCAGAAGACCTGGTTTAGCTGCACTAAAAATGGGACTGCAGTTTCATTCTGCTTGTTGCAATAGTCACTAGGATACTCAAGTGATCTCATCAAGCTGTCTTCTAGCATAAAACATGATGGAAATTAATTATACTTGCAAGTGAGAGAATTGGACAACAGCTTGATGACGAGCTGGAATAAGAGCAAAAAGGAAAAAAATAATCTCCTGATATAGGAACAGTAACCATTTCACACTGTTTTCCACATGTTTGTGCAGGACTTTCTCATGTACCACCTATAGACATCTTTCTCATACTTTTACCCAGAGGAAAACTTCACAAAGAGTAGACACAAAAAGGCCAGAACATCTGGCAGAGTAAATACCATAGATACAGAAGTGGGATTATCAATTTTACACAGTGCATTTCCTGTTTAGTTTTTTTTTCAGATGGCACTTTAAATTAAAGTCAAGAGCTTTGCTGGGATAAAATGTAAAATATAATATCATATAATCATATCTGAAAACACAACAAAAATTATTAAAAAGATCATTCTGTATTTGAAGCATTTACCACAGCCTGAGAAAATCCTTCTTATTGTAAACAAAAAAAATCCTTTTTATTCGTATTTTAAGTAATGGTTGATTTTAGCATCTGAAAGCAGATAGAGGAAGGCAAAGAAGCCAATCAATCATTTACCAAAGCAGAGTGTTGCTTACATGGCTTTTTCTATGCAGGGTTTTTTCCTCACTTTCACAAAATCTTGATCATTATCATGTGAAGAAGGTTTAAACACTATTGGCCTAGAGTACAGGAAATTATACCATTGAAACCACCAGGAATAAACTGACTTTACAAAATTTTGATGATATTTCAAGACCTTTAAACAGTAGTTCATGCTTTTGCCACAGCAAAATTTCTGATAAATTCCAATCTTCCTCTCTATTTTTCCATTGTTTGAAAGTTTTTCTTTCAATTTTGCAGGTAGGTTGTCTGCTTACTTATTTCATGTATGCATTCCTGTTCATTTGCTCCTATATCATCTGGTATTTTATTAATCTAATTTCTGATAAAAATAAAGTCTTCAGATTTCCCTGCATCCCCAGGCTGTCTGGCAATTGGTCTTACACTGTTAAAGGGGAGATGACAGTTTATTAAGCATTGAGCTACAGACTAATGAATTCCTGCCAAAGCCTGTCAAAATTAATTCATTTTCCAATGCGGTGAAATGAGTGGCTGAATGGATCAATACAATTGCCTGCAATCAGTGCTCCTCCACAATAAATGCAGGAAAGCACCGCCTCTCATATTCTGCTGTATTTGCCATTAGTGACTGAAGTCTCAAATTACCCAGATTCTCTTCTGATGAAAAAAAGATTTGCCAGGGAGGGTGAGGAAATTCAGGCAAAGTAAATGACAGTGTTATTAACTAATTTCTTATTCTCGTTCACCATTTTTCCCAATATTGCCCACATTTGTCAGCACTCAGATTTCATGTCTCCTTTGACTTTCAGTAAGAAATATTTCAGTTTCTCGTAAGGACCAGATCTTGGCTATCTTACCATTGTATGGGATCTGGCTTCAGAGATAGTCCCACAGATTGCTGGGAGGGGACCAAAAAAGAAAAAAATTTAAAAGCAGAGCCAAGTCCTCCATGTCAGTGGAAATACACATTCCTGGGTTAGGCACTCCACAGCGTGAGCCAAGGTGCTAGTATGTTGCCACCAGGTTATCTAGACTAATTAATTTTAAACACCACTTTTTATTATTAAAATTTATTTCACAGTTTTGTCTGTAATTCCTGGGTCCCTGAGTTGGTCACTGCGACTCATTCCCCTGAATGCTGCTGTTCTGTCCCTAAGCAATTAAAAAAATATTAAGAAAACCCCCTTCCCTGCTGGCCCAGCCATCTTTCCTGAGGATAGTGTGACCTAATTCTCTTCACAGCAGCTCTGGAAATGCAGAAGGCTCTGGGACCCCTTTAACAAAGCCACTGACTGATTTAAGAGGCGATTCTTATTTATTATACATTATGGTAATTCATTTTTCATTGTTTGGGAGGTTCAGGGGGCTTTGTGTTACCTTTAAAGAAAGTGCTGACAAGCTACCACAAGTGTAAGGAGAGAGGCCACACAAGAGGAGGAAAAGAAACCCAGTGCTAATGTCTGTTTGCTCGGATATGGATGGTGTTCTTCACTCAGTCCATTTTATTCAGGAGCTCAAGGAGTATTACAATTGTGGCAACTAGTCAGGGACGACACCATTTTATAAAGTGCTTCACTTATTCATATCAAGTGCTCAAATCCAATGAATGTCCTGGTTTGGGATGTGGCTCAGAAGGGCAGAGACCCCGAGGAGGACGGAGAGCTCTGCCCCAGCCCAGTACCCAGCAGGCAGGGATGTCTGGCTGCTGCAGCAGAGCTGGGCTGTGACCTGTGCCAGGCACTGCCTTGTGCTCCAGCCCAGCCCGGCCCCTGCCTTGGCTCTGCACACAAACAAGGGAGCTCCCCTCTTTGCACTTGGGAGTAGGAAGTTGAGCCCAGTTTTCCTTTTCTGTGTTTTCTTATTTCTCCTGTCTTCTGCTTTTAGACAGATGAAATTTATTGGCTTTCTAGGATCAAGAATTTAAAATATTGAGAATGATCCCATCTCAGGGTATCTTCATAAGCAACCTCCCTGTGAGATAGTTCTGTCAACAGCAGAGCCAGGAAAGCCTGCTTTCCTGAGAATTTGTGCCTGACACTGAGCTGCTGCATGGACACACCCTTATCTGTAATAAAAGATGAACGTTCACTTCTGCCTATTCCTTGGTAGTGACCCAAGCCCCTTTTCTCTGCTGGGTTATTTTTACAAAATAAATAAAAATGGAAGCTATTATAGAATTCTCCCCTTCTTCAGACTTTGGTTTAAGCATCACTGGATGAGGAAGGAGGCAAACTGACAGCCAAAAACTCCCTTCAGGAACAAGCATTACATACCATGTGGACCAAAGGTGGGGAAATCTAATCAAATCTCCTGCTGGTGAGAAACAAACAGAATAATTTTTCAATGACTAGCATTTAACTGATTAATAAACTATGTGAAGTATTTTTAAGATTCAGAAAAGGAAGAAAAATAAGCAGTGTAAAAAATACCACAGCAATTACAGAATTATACTTCGTGCACTCTAAAGTAGATATATAATTTTATATGACAATAGTTATATTTTCTCACTTCTTTTATACTATTTCACATTTCATCACCAGGTAATACACTTTTATTTCCTTTCAACTCTGCATTCTGTACAGATAACATTATAGAATAAATTTTCCAATCCCAGGCCCCACAGTTTCCTATGCTCAGTTACTATACACATACATCTGGATTATGCATAAAAAACCAAAAGCAAACAGCACATATTTGAAAGACTAAAAAATAATTACTTTCACGCCAATATCTCAGTACTTTGAGGAAGATGGAGGGAGGGGAGAACAAGGAAAATGAAAAGGACTGAGTCAGTTTTACAGTCCTACTTCTGCAGATACTGTTACATGCAGCAGCCTGACACCAATGTGCTCTTTCAGCAAGAAAGATACCCACGTTCAGAGTGCTCTTTTGATGGCCGTGCTTAGAGTTGAAGTTATTTTATTTTAATCAAATCTGCAACTTGATTACCAGTCTTTCAGATTGAAAGTATTGGGCTAAGTAACAGAGCTCCCTCTAACGGTGTTTCTATAGTTATACTGATTTATACCACATTGCATTTATGTTCTTTCTACTTGTTGCTAGTAAACTTTGTGTCAAGCTCAGGACTGCCTTTATTGGATATATTTGTTTTCACTCATTCCCACCTGGTACTACAACTTTTCTTTCTGAGATAGGAGCAATTCATTGCAATGGAGTCTGACTATCAAAGAAAGCTTGCACAGAAGAGGATCATTATTATGTATTAAGCTACCCAAAAAGGGAGCAAAAGCAGTAGCATCTGGCTAGTATTTTATAAGGCTTTTTCCCCTGTTGCAAATATTGGTTCCTTGCTTGCAAAAAGGATACATTAAGAAAGATAGTAATACTTTCCTTGCATGTTTGGATGTTTCTTATTATTTTCTCACCCTGGCATCCCACCATGGGAGAGGCTGCTGCTGTCTTTGGGATACTGCACGGCATATAATTGTTGAGGTGGATTGAAGATAATGCAGGATTCAAAGAGCAAATATGAGTAAAAAATTGTAAGCACTTAACAAACATAAAAGATAATATGAAAACTTGTTAATGAAGGACATTAGTTCATTCACTTGCTTTTCGTCTAGAAATTGGCCAAAGCGATTTATTTCAGATAATTCTCCCTGGGCCATTTCACTTGTTGCAAGTGTTTCAAGACACAAAGGCAAACTACTTCTAATTTTGATCCAAATAAACAAAACTACAACAAAAATTCTGTTTCTTTTACTTCCAAAGCACTCTAATTTTGCCCAGGAATGTTCTGAATATTCCAGTTAGACCACAAGTAGAAATACTTTGCAGTATTACATCTTTCCCTTCATTTGTGCACATCACCAAGCTTAGTAAATCAGCAAAATTACTGCTCCTCAATGAAGGAGTAAGTGTAGCATGGAAGGGATATTGCCAATATGAAATAAGAGGTATTGACATGGTCCTGTAAAGAAGTCAGCGCCATTAATTAACTCTTTAGTTCTAGTATGAAATTCATGCACACATCTTAAACAAAACAGAACTGGACAGAAACTTTACTGTGCAATGTTGAAAGAAGAATAAAGGCATGACCATCTGTCCAAGAAAAATTAAGAAATAAGAGAAGGAGTGAAGGGAACAGAAGCTATTGGAAAGGAACCTGGCTTTGCAGGACTGTAACTATGCACAACTATGTTTATACTTATTTTGTGCTTTATAAAAAAATTATGAATATACACCACATTGCTTTAAGAAAAAAGAGCAGCAGAAGTACTGAGAGAAATAAAACACACCCTTGGCAAAGTATCTTGGTCTGTCTCCCCAGGGGGGAAAAGCATTTTTAGTGGTCAGGCAAAAAGGGAAGAGATTCATTATTATTACATCTGTACAACTACATTCTACATGCAAAAGGCAAGTACACAGAGGGCACTTATTTTTACTTTCCCATGCACTTAATAGGTAGCACAACTGCAAACAACTCACGTTCTTTCTGCCTGCTACCTACCTATAAAAGGCTTGGCCAGTAACCACCTCCTATTTTAAGTTTTAGGAGTTTTTCAGCTGGTATTGTTGAATATCCATGTCTTCAAAAAATCATTTCACAAGTTCAAAACCCTGGAAAACAAGAGCCAACAGAGGCATCGGTCAGCAGCTGGGGCACTGCAGGTGGAGAAGTTTCAGGTCCCACTCAGGTCACCGTAATGGGTAGCAGTGAGTGGCACTGGCAGTGGCTCATTTTTATCCTAAGCTGCCATCTTATTTGAGTTGAAAAAAATGCCCATTTGTGGCTTTAAAATTATGGAATGAACTTAATTAAACTGTAAAACATTAAACAACAGCAGGAAAGATTATATCCTTGTAGGGGAAAAAAGCGGGAAAAAAAAAAGAATAAATCAAGTTCTTTAGTGACTTGGAGAAAATAAACGAAGTGGTTGTAAAAATAAACCAAAAATTTCCAGTCCCATCTACCACCTGTTTAGTGGAGAAAGTAAGGTGAATTTGTCTTTTTAGAGAAAAGTTTCTTCAAGGACAAAAAACAAAAATCTGATGTATAGGTGCATGTCCTTGAGAAAGAATATTGGCTCCTTTCTCCTTTTTTTTCTCTTCTTCCCCTCTCCCCTGATGTCACTGTCATGCTAAGAGCTGCAGACTCCAAAGGGTTCAAATGTTTTTCCAAAGCTGAAGAAACATGGTAGAATGTGGAGCATTAAAACATTACCACTCCAATTTATCAAAAGTTTGGAATGTTTCTCAATATGTGTGAGTGGGAAGGCAGAAAAAGGCATTTTTGACATGTAAAATCATGACTGGAGAACTTTATACAAAGTGCAGGCAAAAAACGAGAGCAAAGGAAAAAACCAGAAGACAATAAAAGCAGGAAAAAATGTGGTGAAGAAACAAATTCACAAGTGTATCTGACATTAATTTTTCACAAAATAAAAACCTGTCATAAATTATAAAGATTTCCTGCATAATAATTGAATGAAAAAATCAGATGAAGTCTGACATAGGACAAAAAAAAGTGTTTCTACCAGCTGTCATGAAAATATTGCACAATGACTGGCACAGAAAACCAACCCTCAGCGGTTTGGGGTCTTTTTCTGGTGGTTTTGGTTTGAGTTTTTTTTAAGTATAATCAATGCATCAGAAAAGCTAAACTGGAAAAAGAAGTTACCACTTTGTATTTAACTTTCAAACAAGCAAAATCCTGATTCTTCTCTTAGTCTGTGCAGTGCAAAACAACTGCAGACAATGTCATGGCGAGAGATGAATTCAACAAGGCATTAAGCAGTGTGCCCAGCTCCAGCTCAGAGCCACTGCTCCACTGGGTCAGGGAAATTTTCCATCAGGGCTGCAGAGAAAATCAAGGACAATCTTAACTTCTGGAGTAGAAACTGTCAGTAAGAAATTAAAGTCCTTGGTCTTTAGTGGGCTCTTGGAACTGAGTACATCACAGAGATTGACCGGGAATGTGAGGACAAAGACTGTCAAATAGATAGGCTGGGACTGTGTAACACCTTACAAACAGGGAAAGCAATTTCAAAACCAGAATGGTATTTGACTGGCAGCCAATACATTTTCAAAATAAATCGAATGTGCTCCTGTCATCTCCTTTTCATAAGAAACCTGGCAGCCACATTCTGTGCTGGTTGGAGTTTATGTAAAGTCCCCGGTTCCCTTAACATAGTGAAAACCCAGCCTGCACTACAAGCATTTGCACTGTTCATCTAAGCCATACTTGCATCCTCAAACACTAGTCTGTTTTCCCATGATTTTTCATCATATTGCATTCATGAAGAGCCTTTAAAGAGTGAGATTGTATTGATAAAAATATCTTTAAAAACATTTGCTTTCAGTGAGTGTTCTCAGGAACATCATAAATAGGAAATTGATTCTGTATCTATAATTGAATGGTAAATCAATTTGAACAGTTTCAAAAACTAAATTAAATTATCTTATTAAAACCCGGAATTTATTATTCCTTTCTGAGATTCATTTCATTTTAGTACATTAATAGGTTCTTAATATGGTATTGCTTTTTCCAAGCATGATGTATTAGTACTGAGAGTTGATATTTATTGAACAGAAAAAAATATTTCAATATCAGTTGAATTACAATTAACAACTGAGTGATTTCCAAAGATTAAGCAGAGTGGGAATTGGCAACAAGCTGTGGGAGGGAGCAAGAAAGCAAAGGTATGGCTAATCATTGAAAGGGAGGGAAAGATGCATGCAAGAATGGTGCAATAAAACTACATTTAGGAAGCAATGAAGCAATCAGCCAAAACAGATAATGAAGGGCCTTGCCATGACACACAGTAATCAGCAGCAACCAAGGCTGCAAGTGGAGAAATCATCACATTGCTTCATACAAGCTGAAAAATCCAACTGACATAAGTTCGATTTTTAGAAATTCAATTATATACAAAAGTCCAGATTATTAATATCAGACTCTTGATTATAATTTGGGGAAGAATCCATTAGAAACAGCCAAGACCAATATAGCAGTGGACTATTAAGTGAGAGAAAAAATACAATGGATAGAGAATGTCATAAATGTCTTTATAAGGGATTGCTGGATAAATACTAGAATCAATTTTGTTTAACATATTTATTAATATCTCTAAGCACACAGCACACTAAATATGCATGACACATTAATTAGGAAGTGCTGAAAATATCAGGAAGGACCCAGAAATGTTTAAAACCCCAGAAAAAAAAGAAACAAATAAAGTACCGCCCAACAAATATATGCTAATATCCTGGAAAAATTGATTGTTAAATTCTCCATTGAGATTGGAGGTCTGGCGGCTTTTACAAGATATGCTGAAAGCAAATTAACTTTGCAACACCTGCTTCACATAAGGTGACACAGGGGAAAACCATCTTGAATATTTAGTATGTCTCTTTTGAGACAGGGAATGATATTCAAGTTTCACAGTGGCAAGGTTAGTTCTTTGCAATGATGCAGCAAGGCAAGAATGCCACATTTGGCTCACATTTATCTGGATAAGCAGGTGAATTATTATGCTTTCTCCTCTCTAATTCCTTTAGCTTAATCTTTCCCCACGTTTAAACCAGAAGGATCCTCCCACTGATCCCAAATATGAATTCTAATTAAAAAAGAAATCGCAATGCAGGTTGATTGCTATATTTTACAAGTTATTTGTCTAAATTATGTGGCCTATGTATGAATAATTACTCCTTATCATTCAGTTTGCTCTCTATAAAGATAGCTGAGAGTTAATTAGAAGCTGTTCAGTGGTTAGCCATCACTGTCTTTGATCACTCCTTGCTTTTAAAGTTTGTGCCTTTGCCCATATTGCATTCCCGAGATGTTTTCTTTTACCATCAGGAAAGCAGACAAAATTAGATCACATCACAGGAAAGCAGTGTTGAGGGGATGAGTGAAAATCAGTACAAAAAAAAAGGGTAGTTATATTTTATTTCACAAGTTTGAAAAAAACCTAAAACACAAATTAGGTACTTTAAGACTTTTAGTAAAGAAAGGGAATTTGAACAGTCCTTCCAATGTGCCTATGATCAAAACCACATCGTGGCAGCCAAATATCCAGCACTCATTGCTCATTGCTTCAATAGGTCCTTGTTAATTCACTTAACTCAAATATTGGAAGTTATGTTTGGGAAGCCCCACTCAAAATTTACATGGTCAACTGCCTCAGAAACATCCCCCTGCTTCCATTAACTCTTTTTATATCTTCCTTTCGAAGCCTCATCACTCATGGAAAATGAGTCACTTGTGGCAGTTCCCAATTTTGACAGGAATGCTGCAGGAAGGGCAGTGCCCTCATAGGCAGGGTGGGCTGAGGGCAGCTCCTGTGCCACTCTCCAAAGCTCTTGTGGATGCTCCTGTATTCAATATCACAGTAAACAAGGAAGCTATCAGGATGGACTCCACACCACTGGCCATTTGATACCTGATTATGCAGCAAGCTTGCCAGCAAGCTTGCTGAATAGGCTTTAAAATATCTTATATGGCTCAGTGGTCTCATAATCCCCATTATACGAGACCTGGAACATCTCTTTTGGAATTCACCTCTGCTTTGCTCAGAGTAAGCCTAACTGTCTTCAGTCTGAGCAGAACATATTGATCCCATTTGATTCTACAATGCATCTGCTGCCATTACAGCTTTTACTGGGAGGAAGCTTCTCTATAAAGGGCAGCCTGCTGCCTGCCCAGCATTTATCAATATCTATCTTCAGGGAAAAGGAGCTCATTAGCAATGTGCTGTGTGAAAGGTCTGGGAACAGGGAAACTGCATAACAAATGACAACCCATAAATTAGAAGCTAAAACATGCTGGAGCAGCGGTGGACAAATTTGACATCACAGCAATGTCCCTCTATGCCTGGGAGTAAAGGAGGTCTGTGCTGTGCCTGAAGTTTACTTGACAGAGTAAAGAGTATGTACTTCTTTTGCATTTGTCTTGCAGAATTAGCAGTGTGGTTAGAAATTGCTCTTCTGGGAAAAGCTTTACATTTTATGTTCCACATCTTCTTGGGAATTGTCACCTTTGTCTAAATCTTATCAGTAGGTTTTACCAGCTATCTCCTTCCTCACTCCAATTAGCATAGAAAGAAAAGAGCATTTGTCTTTTTCTTTGGGAGCCGAACAAGGTGAGAGGAGCAGTAGATACTGGATGCATTACTGGAATTTTTAGATCCATAATTGCATGCAGTATACCCTATAGCACAGATTTTGAGTTCCTGTTGCTCTCCAGTCTCAGAGGTCCTCTACAACCAGGAGTATGGTAAGCAGGGATGTGTATTTTAAGTGGTGAGTGTGGCTGTTCTAAGTTTGCAACAGAAACTTGCTCACTTCCTTAAGAAGACCCAAGGTTTTCATGCAAGGGTGTCAGTACTGCATCAGATCAAAGGTTCACCCAGCATTGTAGTGCCTCTGACAGCAGCCCTGGCAGCCAAGGAGAGGGTTCATCTGAATCTGAAGATACACCTAAAGACAAGTGTCAGTGGCACCCCCTCCAACATTTGTCCTCCAAACTTCCAGTCATAAGGACATCCAGAGCTGGGGACTTCACCTGCACCATTGGGTTTAACAGCCCCCATAGGACTAACTCTCTGCAAATGTACTAGTTCGTTTTCACCTGTTACACTTTCAAAACCACAAGCCCAAGGGTCATTTCTTCCTCCCCATCAGCTCACAGGGAAGAGAGAGACAGTCAGACCATGCAGTCACTTGTCTCTGGCTGCTTGGCTGCACTTCTTTCGGAAATTTCTTATGATTGCTGAGGTGACACTGGAGAAAGGAGTAAGCAGGATTTCTGTTTTCATCATGTTTAAAAACAAACTTCCAACACCACTGGAGCAGTCTGGCAGAAAATGGAATTGTATCCATTCTTGCATCCTGCATGGCAGATGGGAATGCTAGATGTGAAACCACTGGTGTTTCAGAACAGGGCTTAATCCCTGAAAGAACAGACTCCTCCTCACAGACTGGCTCTGCTACAGAAAATTAAGCGGTGTCTTTCTCTAAGAGATTACAAGGTGCTGAAAACAAGTTTGCTGGTCTGTAAATTAGCTGTGCTGGATATGTTGGCATGTTTAAAATGTTGTTCAAGGAAAATAAAGTGCTACAATACAAGATAGACAAAGTAGATAATGAGGCCAGCAACAGGATTTCTAAGAATAGTTCTGTGTGTCTGAGAAAACCAAAACAGGGAAAAGGGATGTTTGCTCTGCACAGTGGCCTGGGGGAGGACTGGGTGCTGGATTCTTTGATCTCTGCCAGAGGAGTACCATGCAAAAAGCAATATATTCTGTAGGAGTTGGTTGCCCAGCATAGGGGGCCCTTCCACACCAACGGGAAGCTCCCAGAGGCTAGGCTATCTCAAAGGTGGCTCAAGGCCGAGAATTAACTCCCCCATCTGCTCATCACTTCTGCTCCCAGGGTGAAATATGGCTTTTTGACCTTGTCTTCTCTAACAATTGCTCATAAATTGCCAAAAAGCTGCCACAGGGCAGCCTATTACCTTTGGGATGGGGTGAGACTCTCCAGGGGCTGCTGCGATTCATGCATGGGTGGAAAGCTCCACAAAGAGACAAGAGCCCCACAGCCTCATTTATGTGCTCTGATGTTTTATGAAACTGACTCTCCTTGCTGAACACAGCACCTAGCTGTTCATTTCACATCCTAATTTCTCATTTCAGTCAAGTCAAATACTCACCTAGAACTAGCTCTGAAGTCCTTTTCTGAAAACATTTCTCTCAGATAAATTTAGCAACCAGATTATAATAACCAAAGTGAGAAGAAATTCTCAAAATCTGTTTTCTTTTGCTCTCATGTTCCTCTGATAACAGCCTGCCCATTTTTCCCAAGTGCAATATCTATTGAGTATTTTTAAATTTAAGATTACTATTCTGATGCCTCTGGAGTTGCATCAGAGAATAAGTATGCACAAATTTCTATTCTGAAATCCTTTATTTTTTTCCTTCCAGTTTGCTGTTTCCTCCCCTCTCTTTCCTCTGACCACACAATTGGGACTTAGCTCAGAAAGCATCTTCAGTGTCTCTGGCTCATGGACCTCAGTGAAGCAGCTGTTTAAATTGCCCACATGGTTCCTGAATAGAGGCCAGATAAAATGCATGTTTAAGTCTTTCTAAGTCTGGGTGTTACAGTTAACAGAGGCACAAAAAGCCTTAGCAAGGCAGCCTGTGGGAATAGGGACCACTCACCTCTGTTACAGTGCTAAAAGCACAGGGTTTCTAATCCTGATGTGCTTTAATGTTGCATAAACAGAGACCTCTCAATGCCTGGTGAACAAGAGCAGTTTTGGTGCACACAGCAACTGCTCTGCATTTACAGCCCCAATTCAGCTTGTTTAGATATCCACAAGTTGCATGCGAATAGGTTTGTTCCCATTCCCCTGCCGCATTCTTGTCCCTTCTGTCACTGAATGCTCTTGCAGTGGATGACAAACAACTCCCCACATTAAAGGCAAGCTAAAGGTCACACTGCTGCTTCTTCTGAAAGCACAGCAACTCCAGTTCATCTGCTGTGAGAGAAGACACAGTCCTCTTCTCAAGGAATCTGAATTATTTAGGTAGAGGGTAAGATGTGGGGGCATCATCTTGCAAATGCCCAGGGTACCAAATCCTTCCCCTAAACCTGGAGCCCTGCTGCCCTGGTGCCAGCACAGTGGTCCACAGGCACCAGTGCCAGGCCTGGGGATGGCAGCGATGTTTTTTAAATCTTAGGAATTACTTCAGGAGGAAGGTATGGAGGGAGTGTTCAAAATTCAGAAACATCTATTTTGATGTTGCATGCTTTTCCCCTGTCATTCAAACACATGTTTTTTTGTTTAAGGATGATTAATACATTTTTAATGTTTTTCCTAACTGAAGGGAAACCTGTGCTATATATTAACTGAGTCTAGAAAAACACCCTGAAAGCTGAGCTGGCATAAGTGGGTAGCCTGTATGTGATGTTTATTATGATTTTTCCTTAAGATCCTTGTCTTCTCATTTTTCACTGTTTCTTTCTGCATTTGTCACTGCCCTGTTTGAGGCATCTTGTCTTCACTCCCATATTACTCCAACCTCCCATATTAGCCAACCCAAAACACCCCCTGAGAAAGCTTTGGCAAGTACTAAGGATGAGCCAAACTCTAGGCAGAGCTTTGCAGAACTTACATAGCAGTAACTTACTGCCACTGCAGCTTGACTGGCCAAAAAATCTGGGTTTGCTGGTGCTGGTTTCAGGGTGCTTGTCAGGGGTCTGGATTAGGGAGCAATTCCCATCTGGACCATTCCCACCTGTGGCAGACCCAAAGCTGCTGCTCTGGCAGGGGAAGAGGAGCTTTCCCCCAGCCAGGGCTCATCCTCTCCTGCCTGTCTGAGCCCCTGTCCCAGGTGAGCTCTTGCCTCCCCTCCACCTCCTGTGCATGGGAAGGCCGTGTCAGGGTCTAACCCTGAGTACAGGCAGGTACAACAAGTCCCAGTGAAGGCAGAGGGGTTATTTGGTCTCTCATGATGACATTTTGCATTTTCAGATGAAGGTGATGCTTGGCACAAGAAAAAATGCAGCAGAAGTTTGTCAGTAAACATGCAAAGTAAATAATTCTGGAGCTGGTGTCACACTTGTTAAGCACTGGAAGTGGGAGAGGTACCAGGTTTAGCAGCAATAGCTAAATCTGAGCTCAGGCTTTACAGGTCAGATGAAACAGCTGCTTAAATGTCCAGAAAAAATGACTGCTCCACTGGCATGTGGCAGAAGCTGTAACATTTATCAAAGAAATAAACAGTACTCCATGAAGTCCTCAAATCCATTAATTTCTATTCCTATCCTTTTCACCTTGCAGATAAGACAAAAAACCTCATTATATTTTACTTTTGTAAGTTTTATGGCTCTGACATATACTCAGAATGATTGCCTTTGCTGCTGTTAACTACCTGCCAGCACTCTTATTAAAGTTCATTTAGGAATAATCTATTACCAAAAAGGAAAGGTCCAAGTTTCAAGGATGGATTATTTAAATCACAGCATGCCATTCTGCAGCAACAGGAAGACAGCCAGTTCCCCCCACCAGCACCTTTCAGAGCTGCTCAGTGGGGGAAGAGGCAGCCCTTGGGAAGGTGGATTGAATTTCCAGATGGAAAACTAATGGCAGAAAACTCAGGTCACTGCAGCTCTGGACAAGTGCAAAAGAGAAATATTTCACTCTAGTATGAAGAACTGCATAAAAAGAATATACATTCTGCACTCTCCCTTAAAAATTTTATCCAGATAAACAGAATATTTAAGAAACCATATGCCATGCAATTTTATTTGCATATGGAGCGTTCTTGTTTGCATATAAACTAGAAATAAAAGTCAAGATACAAACAGAGGCAGAATACAAAGTACAAGGTACTCTAAACTATGGTAATAATGCAGATATCCATTTTTCTTTTCTTTGATTTTAGACTCTTAAATGTATGCTTGAATGAAAATGTAACAAATATTATCATTTATATTACTACCCAAGTACCTTTGATGGTTCACTTAAAATATTTCTCATCTAGATTATGTTTTAAAATGCATAAAAGTGTAAATATTTTTAGGAGAATACAACTAACTAAAAAAAATCTATTGGAATAAGAGGGGAAAAAAGCGAGTCATGTTGACTGACACACAAAAGGTAGGCTTTGTTAATGTTATATTCATTACCTTACAAAATGTTTTACAGGAAGTGTAGTAAATCCACCACAGATGTGATGAAGATTTAAACCTCTTTTAAAGCAAATCTTTCAATTTAAAATAACCCAAAAGGTATGTGCAACATTTCTCAGCAATTTTCCAAATAAATAGCTGATGAAAAAAACTCAATATTAAACTGAAGCATTTCATAAATTCTTTGTAAATACAGTCCTTTAAATCAGGTTGAAAATCACAAAACCCCTATTTTTCCCTTCATCTCCTAGAGATATTAAAAAGCACTTAAAAGGTGATTTGGAATGGCAGCCCATTTGCTCCAGCACTGGGCTACCACCACAACACACAAACCCACTCACAGTGCAACACACTACAAGGAAAATATAAGTATTTCATTTCCCTTAGAGCACTAGTTAAATTTAGAAAAATTATTTTGAAACATAAGTATCAAAATTAAGAGGACATTATTTGATACAATTAGGGAGGAAATGTTACAATTTTTGTCTGTATTGCATTTTCTGTTTTTAATAGACCATCTTTAGATGAACCAGGATTAAATATTTGCATTCAGCACACCTGGAAATGCTCCAGCTGGGTCCTGTCAACCCAAACACCACAAATGGCTTGCAAAATTCTGATTACTAAATGCATATTAAATCAGCATTAACATTTTCCCCTAAAGATTTATATAACAGTGCAGTGGAGTTAAATAAGGCTTTAAAAATAAAGAATCAAACCAGCCACTTCATCATGGTAATGTTGTATTTCATTCTCCTCCTATGAATGTTCCCACTCTGCAATGTTTGATGAGGGTTTTTACCATTCTCCTGTACATTTAACCAACATTTTAAAGCAGTTACTAAAGGAGTATTTAGACCAACAACAGACAGTCAGAAGAAAACACAGAGATATATTTTGCTGTTGCTTTGTAAGATATGGTATAACCTGATCAGTTCATACCACTCCCACACATGAGAGTCATAGGAAAATACCAAAATGCTGAAATGGTGCAGCTGAAGAGCAAAAACACCCTTGGGACTCAGACCTGCAAACATTTGTTCCCATGATTAACTATTCTGCCATGAGGAATTTCATTTGAATCATTAAGAGTACTCAAAATATCAAAGTTAAATACATACATAAGTAGTTACAGGCTTGGACTTTGATGTGACCCAAGGAAACAGCAAAGAAACTCAGTCCCTATTATTTTTTTTGTCCTCAACTGAGCTGATTCCCATCACTAACAGAAAGGATTTGCTCAGGAAAAAAGACCAGTCATTGGGTGAAAGCTTTCCCTGGGGTCACAAAATTTTAAATCAGATTTTTAATTTGAAGAAAAAACTATCTCTCTTCCAACAAAAGCAATATAAAGAGAACACATGTGCAGATTGGAACCCATAAAACAACCATGTATAACATTAAATATTTGCTTATCTTCTTATGTTAGCTTGGCAAGTATTAAATTTGCTACTCATGACTACTGCTGACATTCCAAGTTCACGCCAAGAAATGTATTTACTACCACACACTGCCATCTTTTATATAACATAATATATGTATGTTTATATGCATATACATAGATGCATACACAGTCAAAAAAAGAGCAGTGTCACAAATAATAGATCAAGTGAAAGTAGTAATTAACCCACACACCCCAGACTTGCTAATAAACACATGCAAAGTAGAGACAAAACCTATGCTACACTTTCATGATATTATTACTATTTCAGATCAAACTGAGAAAATTAACATGCCAGCCAAACTAACATGAAGTAGGCTAATTTGGCCAAAAACATTTAATTTCTCACTTTCTTTCTGCAATAAAAATATTATTGAAAAATTCCAATTATGTAAATAAGGTAGAAATAAATAAAATGTTAACAATATAAATCAGTTTCAATAGAAGAGGAATACACAAGGGCATGAACTCTGCTTCTCAATGAGGCTAATTCTCTGCTGAGGAAAAGAGTGCACAGATCAGGGGATGCCAAAAAGAGTGCAGTGCCCCAAATCCAGCATGGTGTGTTACAAGGGAAAAGTATCCTTTCTCTTCATAAAACAAAGCAGTGCAGTAAGTATCTAAACTCAAATACTGAGGGAACTTTCCCCATCCATAATTTGATACATTGCATTATACATTTCCTTCAAATTCTAGTTTGAATTAAGTCAGTTGTAATTAGCTATTTCTCCACAGAAGCTTGAACAGACATCAGACCTTTCACTCATCCACAAGTGTGCTACATTCTAAAAGCATTAACCAAGAACCAAACATGCTCCCAAAACATTCTCTGATGCCCCACATCTCCAAAAGAACACGGCACTGGCCTAGGCAGTGCCCAGGGCACGACAGCCACGGCACGGACTCGGACAGAGCCCAGGCCCTGGCAGATATTGGCATTCTCTGCTGCTCAGGAAGTGGGATGTGGTCAGTGCTGAGCTCAAGGGCCAGGATTTACCTTTCACTTCTGCATCAGGGCTTGAGAAGGCTCAGATGCTCAGGGGTGTGCTGTGCTGGCACCAGATGTCCTCTTACAACACTCGTGGATCCCTGTCTTTGTTTTGTTCCACAAAAAAAGCACACCTACTTGTGTAAAAGGGCTCTCACCTGAAACACTCCCTGGAGTCACTGGGAGAGACACTTAGCAGAGTTTAGAGAAGCTAAATCAAGCCCCAAAGCAGTTTTGAGCAGAGACTGCCATTTCTGCACCATTTGTGCACCCATGTATTGGCTGGGCTCTTTAAGTCTGGCACAGCTCAGCTGTGTCTGTGCCTGGAGCCCAGCGAGAGCTGCAGTGACTTGTAGGGCTCACATCATGGAAACCAGCAGAAAGGCCAGGATACTCCTCATGTCACAAATGTCTCTGCCAATATCAAATGTTTATGTAGTCCAAGACCACATCAATTCTATAAATTAATGTAAAGTTCACCATAAAAGAGAAAATCAAAACACTTGGGTCAATACACAAAATTCCAGAGTGCACCCTCAGGATTTCCTCTAATGAGATAGAGCGAAATGCCCATAAAATGTGGACAGCTGGTAATAACATCACGGCAAAGAAGACTCTATGGATTGCTTAGAAGCTGAAGTACATTTCAATTTAAAAATGCTTAAGCTACATAAACTGAGTGCAAATCATATTTCCTTCTAAATAAGAAAAACTACTTACAGGGAGACTGGAACATACAGTTTTAGAATTTATTTGCATTGAAAAGATACACTCTAATCTGTGTAATATACGGTGTTATAAGTATATATTTAAATAAGCCTTTATAATTTCTCATCCTGCTCCTTTAAGTGTTTCTTAAATCAGCAGAAAGAGAGGCCTTGATGTTAGCAGTCCTGAGGAAGCACAGCTCCCCATTCCTCCTGTGAGAGCTGTGCAGAGCTCAGGCCTCCCCACGAGGTCCCCATGCAGCAGGGATGCTCCCTGGCCTGCTGGGAGCTGGTGGACCTTGTTCTGGCACAGCTGTCCCTGCTGCACACACACACAGTTTTCTTCTTCATGGGAAGGTCTCAGAATCTGACCTAATTTAAATTTAAGTTGGAAAAATCACATTTTAATAATACACTAAAGCCAGAACTAGACAAGCAAACTATTGGTTCCTGCATGCCTTTCCAGATACAGGTCAGCTACAATTTCAGAAACAAAGTGGATAGAAAGCTCTCGTATGAGCTGTCAATGGAGCAAACACTAACTTCTGTAGGAGGAATTTCAAAAATCAGCATTTCAGCACAGAGCTCATAAAAAGCATCCGTCTAATAAGAAAAATCCATTGTGGATTTGGATCCAATGTGGATCCATTCTAAGTCTTTTATCAGCTCCTGAGAGGTATTAGGAGTGCATTTGTGATGTTCCTCTGGCATAAAGTCACCCAGGAGGTAGCTTTATCAGTTACTGGAGAAGCTTTAACCCATGTTTTGGGGTCCTTGGGCTCTCCAGAGATATCAAAACATCTCTCAGGCTCCACTGATCTCTTTGCAGAGGGAAAGGGATGTAGCCCATGCCTGAGTGCTCCCCGAGAGAGCCCACACAGGGACAGAGCAGAGGCGGTGGCTGGGGCAGTCACATCCCTCCCCTGCTCTGGCTCAGTGACCTGAAAGGAGCTTGTAGCAAACTGGGATCAGTCTCACCAGTGACAAGAAGCAGCATGAGAGGAAATGGCCTCACATTGGAAATAGCCCAGAGGATGTTTAATCCCCTAATTTAATATTTCTAATCAGGAAATTTCTTCCCCAAAAGGCTTTTCAAGCCCTTGAACTGGCTGCCCAGGCTCCACCAGCAGTGAGAGTCGCTACCCCTGGAGAGATTTAAAAGATGTGTAGATGTGGCCCACAGGGACATGGTCTAATGGTGGCCTGGCCAGTGCCGGGTTAATGGTTGCATTTTGTGGGGTACCCTCGCCCAGGGGAGTCAAAGATCTGGTGCTTGTTAAAGTAAAAGGTGTGGCTTTGAGTCCCGGGAAGAGCGAACTCCACCCCTCTACCATGGAGGAGGTATTCCCCAAGCCCGGGAAAGGTAAAACTCCACCCTTCCTCTGTAAATCCCACCACCCTGTTCGAGGTTCTCTGCCTCTGGGTTAAGCTAAGTTTGTTCCTGTATTGGTGTTGCCCCAATAAATGGATTTTTCAGCTTAAACAAGCAGAGACTCATCTCATTGTATCTCATGCTGGTCACCAGACCTCCCTGGACTTGATCCTACAGCCATGGAACCCCACAACACTTGATGATATTAAAGATCTTTTCCCACCTAAGTGATTCTTTGAGACTGTGAGCACGGTGCCATATGGCCTGGAATGTCCCTTTAGCCAGTTGGGACCAGCTGTCCCTGCTGTGTCCCCACCAAATTTCTCTTGCCCCACCCGTTCCATGCATAGTCACAGCAGGAGAAACAGAGCAGTCCTTGTGTGGTGCAAACACTGCTCAGAAACACCTAAAAACACCAGTGTGCTATCAGCATTACTCTTATCCTAAATCCAAAACACAGCACTGTACCAGTAGTACTAGGAAAAATACTGACTCAATCCCAGCTGAAACCAGGACAGCAGGAATCCCTGCCCATCCAGACACAATTTCTTCCCTGCACTGTGTCTGCCAGTAATGGGTACCAGAGCAGCAGGAGGAGACGTGTGGGAGCTGTAGCAAGCAGCTATGGAGCAATCTTCTTGTAAGAACAAATTCCTCTTGTAAGAACAAACTCAATCCTAGGATCTGAATGCCTACACTTGCATGTGCTCTGAGCTTTTAAGAACATTTGGCTATAGTTTAATATACGTAATAATTTAATTGTAATAGCTGTCCGTGGGGTGTGTTTTTGTATAAAGAAGTCTCAAACAAGATCTGGTCATTTGGGGGATTTAGTTAACAATTTCCTGGAAATTATTACTTGAAAACTGAGTGAGTGTGCAGGTGACTGACACCTGCAGGGTTGTGAAAGAGTCACCAAAATCATTTATGAAACTTAAAAACAAGAGAGTCCTCAATTTCAAGCTGATGAACGACATATGTGAGTGTGCCCTTAAACAAATAAACAAAATGAAAAAAAGGTTTCCTGATTAAATAATAAGCTATTGCCTGGAACAGCAAAAACACATAAACAAATACATAAACAAAGACTGTGAGAGCTCAAATGAGGGGAGAAAACCTTTCAGCAAAGAGCAGGATCCTCTCCAGAGTATGAGCAGTAAGCCACGTCATCAGTATGGCTGGCACCAGCTACTACTGAGGCCATTAGTTACTAAATGTGCTGACTTTTTTTAGCGCTGACCTAAGTTCCTTCCATCTCCTGGAGGCCATTCCCTTTTTTTTTCTTAATTTTTTTTTTTTTGTGGGTTTGTTTTGGGATTTTTTTTAAGTAGCAACACAAAGAGTTGGAACAGGTTGATAGGGTGATGACATCACATTTTGATCTCTTGCTTCAAACAAAAGATGCACACCCAGCTATCAAAATAAAGAGCTTTGTTTAGCACTACTTGCCTGACTTTCCCTCTCCTTTTACGCTACAGTCCTACAGAACTGAGCCAACAGGATATAAAATGCTACCCAACCAGAACTGTCCACAATGCTGGCATTTGATACCCATATTGCCTCTGCTTGTTTATGAAGTCATTTTAGAAATGTTCTTTCTACCTTAGTCTTTGTAATGTTTAAGTCATTCTAAAAAGAATAACAGACCCCCATCAAATTCACACTGTCAGACTAGCTAAGTCATTTTTGTAGGACAGCTTCCCTTCCTCTCAAAGGACAGCAGGCTATGGCAGGTCCCAAAGCAGGGGACTGATTTGCAGAAATGTTTTGTGTGACGAGGAAACCCTTCTCTGTTAAGCAAGAACAGCTGCAGTTGCCATAGAGGTATCATCATTATGGTGCAGTATTCTTTTAAAAGGCTTAGTTATGATATCAATGTGCAACTAGCAGCTTCCACACCATCTGCATTTTAACATTGCCCAACTAGAAGAATGTCAATGTATATATATTATTCATAGGGATTCCAAAATTTTAGATATCTCAATCTGGGAAAACAAACAAAGCTCCCCCTGCTCCCTCCAAGCTTCCCATTTCCTATTCCTGCAAGGCAATAAAAATACTTGCAAAAGTTTTTGGACACTCTCCTATCTTTTCTCCTGTTTGAGGAGAAAAATAAATGTTCCTCAGATTCCTTATAACAGAGAGAGGTTTAAAATAGTTTCTAAAAGATTTTATAGCATCTTAAAATATCCTCTTTTATCTTTTATATTTTTCTTACAGTGTCTGTAGATTATGGGCTGAGTTTTAAAAACCCCTGGGTGCTACTTTTGGATTTGAGAGTATGCATATGGTGCACATATTTCCAACTAAGTGATGACTTCCATGAGACGTAGTACTACATGTGGGTGGGATGCTGGCAAGTAACAGATTTTAATGTACAATTCAAATAAGGGCATGAAAATCCAAGTTCTGCAATAAAAGAAACATGTCGAAATTCAATGGGAGAAATTTAAAGTTATTTATTCTGAGCCTTCAAAAGAGCTGGGAATTTTGGTTCTGTCCTGAGGCTGCACAAAATGGCTACATGGAAAATCTGTCTCCAACCAAATCTGCTCAGGACTGCAGGCATCAGGCTTGTTTTGTGATGTCATCTAGAGTATTGTTTCACAGAAAATATGGAATTGATTGCATTTTGCTAAGTGAAGTGGAAACAAAGCGCTTTCTCATGCTCAGATGTAATCACTTCAAAATTAGGGCTAATACATCTTTCTGCCCTCAACAGGAACCTCTGTACCTGTCAGTGCCTCCTGCAGCCTCCAACGAGGTGTGCTGACATCACTGTGCCAGGCAGGAGCCCTGGCCACAGCAGGATGGGGATAGTGTGGTCCTTCCAGCTGGAGCACCAACACTACCCAAGTTCTTTGCCCAAGGCAGTAACATAATTAGGGATGGCTCTGATCATTAGTGCTGTAGAAGCAGTTATATTGTTTAGCAATTTATCCAGTACAAGCAGCATGCTCAGCTCTGTACAGTACACAGCTCACATTTATTTCCTTCCCTAAGGAAAGTATAGATTGACCACACCATGAAATGTACTGTGACTGGGACATTGTGTCCCAAAAATCTTGTAACATGCTCTTGTCTTTTGTTGGGTAGACACTGTTACTGAATTGTGTTGTAGCTCTATGTTAATAAAATATTTTTAGGTCTTTAAGAGTGGTGACAGACTAGTACATAACAGATAACCACTAGATTCTTGAAAACTTAGCATCAAGTTTGTACAGATCCAAGGCAACAGTCTTAAAGGAAGTATTTCTTATAAAGACAGTTCCTGAGGAAAGAACAGTAGAGCTCTGTTTACTACAAAAATGGGAAGATGTTCTTGCAAACAGAGGGGTGGGTGGTGACACTACAAGGCATAGGAACGTAAGTGGGAGAAGGATGAAGAATCTGGGGATGTGGTATCATGAAAGAGCAAGAGGTTATGTAAAACTAATGAGACATGCAGAGCCCTAAAACCACATGCTATTACCCAGGGATCAAATCCCACAAACATCCCATGCAATTTAAGAAAATCATTTTTTCTCATCACATCTAAGACATAGAGTGTAGTAGGAAAATAGTGTCTCCCTTTTTTTTTATGCTTGGCACACCATCAAAGTCTCCCATGAAGTCAAAGAAAAGCACCTCCACCCTAAACTGAGGCTTCTACATGGGGAAAGAAAATATGTTCCCTTCACTGGCTATTTCTACCAAAGAAAGCAGAAACCAGGTGGGAGACACACAGAGCCATCAGCTCTTCCCATTCCACCTTAATTAAGCTGAAATTCAGCCAGGACATTACTCTTGCACCAATGCTATCAAAACCTGAGGTGATCCAGTCCAACCCCTACACGAAGATGACGCTTTTCGAAGCCCACCACTTCCTCAAAATCTCATTTGCCTCTGACTTGGAAGGGCTGTGCCTCCCAGTAGCCCACTGGGTCGGGGCTTTGGTGGCTTCCCAGCAAACAGTGGAGGCCTGGCCTCGCCCTTGCCTGGGAGCTGGCGGCTCCCAGGCCAACAGGGAATGGCTGCAGACTTGAAAGACACGCTGCTTAAAAGGCTCTCTCATGTTTCAGCTGACCATGTGTTTTCTCTTAGTACCCTGTGAGTTCAAATACCTCTGTATAACAGAAGTCAGACTGAAAAGGCATTGTGCATAAAATAATTCTTATCCGCGTTGGTACGAGCCTTTGTGCTCTTTAAAAGCAGATACAAGTAGGCAGGGTCCTATTCACACTGCTTGGTCCACAGATTGTATCTTGTTCAAATTCAGTGATATAAAAAAAGGTTGCAAAGGTTCTCTTTTAAACCTGATCTGTAGCAGCACAGAAATATTTAACAACATCCACATCATTCATAGGTAACTATCTTTTGAGAAAGACCAGATTTCTCTCTCTTCCCCTGAAACACTGCCAACTCGAGTGCATTTGCCAAGAGCAAGACCAGGCTCAAGGGAATGACAGAGTTTGCAAAAGCATCCTACCAGTTCCTAAAGCCAATCCCAATCCACAGGTGACTGATTTAAAAAAAAAAAAGAAAAGGTAGTAATCCTGAAGTATTTCAGTAGTATTCAAGGATGTAAATGTAACAGTGGCAAGAAATCAGAAATATGTCAGCAAGGTGTGTGGTGAACACACCCCAATTCAGAGAAAGTATTTTTTTATCTCTGATTTGTGTTACTTATTTAATGGTACTGGTTTTACAGTTTATTCAGTTTGCTCAGATTGCCATTTTTGCATTCAATAAATGAATAATCATGGAAGTAGAACTTCCACACAGAGTGAGCTGTCACTGTAGCAAAATATGTTGGTGTTGGATCAACTCAGGAACTGGGACTTCTTGTAGACAATACCTTAAGAAAGAATTTTGATTACATTGAGAGGCTCATATGTTACTATGCTTTCTACAAAGTTAGTCATTGTCCACAACAAAAAAACTTCTGCAGTACTCCTCAAAGTCTTTGCATTTATACTGCAACCTTTGGCATTTTCTCACAGGCATTATTTAGGACAATGTGGTGGACTCTGCATATTTATCTCATCATTTACTTACCACACTAAACCAGTTGCTCACTCATTGCCATGGGAGTCAGGGAGCAGCTGAGAGGTGTCTTCATTGATGCTTTTAGGTAGCACATGGAAAATTGTAATCTTCTGGTGGAGACTTTCCAGCCTTACAGATACATAGTCTAAAATGAACTGCAGACACACACTTTCCCCCAGGCACCCTCAGTACAGAGTGGTGCAGCAGGTTTGCTTTCAAGACCCAGGAGCCTTTTGGAGCAGAGCCCCACTGTACAGCACTGTCCTTGCTCCACATCCTCCCCCTTGCAGCCCTGGCATGCCTTTGCCACTGCCATGTACTGTCTTTTTTTCTATTAAGAACAAACCATGGTACAAACAGGATTGCTGACAGTGCTCACAGACTCCAGACTCCTGGAGATCTATGCTTAAAGTTGGCCATCAGGGATTTAGCCAGTCATCCACACAGGTTTGAAATAACTTCTCTCTAGCCTGTCTCCTGCTTAGTAGCCAATGTCCAAGAGCCAGAGAGGACAAGAATGCATTTTGAGGCAGCAAAAATAATAACCTCTTAGGCTATCAGCAGTCTTTTCCCCAAACCAGGTGAGTAGGGCTGGGGGAGCATCACCTTCTGCAGCATGGGGCATTGGGCTGCTGAGCCACCTGAGCAAGCCACGTGCAGCAGCTCACAGCTGCCAAAGCCTTGGGGAGGGCAGCACAGGGGAGTCCTATTGTCTATGTGCAGTTTAATTTCCCAGTTTCTAGTGCTAGTGAAGCACCTCAATGCTACACTCATGTTATTCTGAGCACTGACCCCATTCCCTGGGCTGTGCTGTGGACTTCCCTTAACAGTCTGAGGAACTCAGTCTGTATGACCTGATGCTCTCCTGTGGAGTCTTGGAAACTCTGAATTCTTGTAAAGCCCACATTAACATCCTATTGTCATGAAAATTTTTATCATTAAAGAAAATTCCAGTGTCATGAAAGCATTTACAATAATTATTTCCATGTTTTACAGAGGCATTTTTCATTTGATAAAAATCAACCTACCTACTTTGTTAAGTAAAATATTCCCAAGCAAAGGCAAGCCTAACACAAGAACAGAAGAGATGACTAGAGCTTGTACTGCTTGTATTTGAGCCAGAAACAGTTATAAGATGGTTATTAATGGGTACCTTTAACACTCTGACTCAGCCTTCTGTGTGCTTCTTTCCCTTATACTGCACTTTATACCATCCATCCTCTCTGCTCACACAGAAACCTGAGACTGGCAGCCTTTAAGAAGCACGTTAGCTGAAAGAGTTAGAGGTATATTCCAGATCTCATATATTAAATTCCCTCAGCCTGCTGACCTCTTCTGTTCCCAGGGAAAATGCAGGCTGCATCACTGGGCAGGACTTCAAAACTATTAGGGACAGGGATCAGACACCACTGCACCAGCATCTAATTTCTTTTCTCAAAGAAAGAAAACCTACAAGATATGCTTCAGTTCTCCTTTGCAGCCTTTCTGGAGCACAACATGTTCTGTGTTGCTATGGGTTATGAACACGAGTTTGGGAAATTAAATAAGTACCTAATCCAAGCACCACTCAGTTAATTAATGCTGTGCTGTTAACAGGGCTATAACTGCATTCATTTCATGAGAATTAACAAGATTTGTTTGCATTAGCATGGTCTTACATCTCCCAGGTGACAGCAGGAACCATGAAATGGGGATTTGTGCTCTGCCCTGGCCACTGTCAGCAGTGCCCAGAGGGGCTGGGCAGGGACACTGGCACTGGTGCCTGGGGGCTCTGGTTGCCACCCATCACCCAGCACCTGCTCAGGAAGGGCACAGCTTGTGCCCACTGCTGATGCACCTCATCTGGGAACTGCACCTCACGGGGGAACTGCTGATGGCTTGGCACAGACAGAGGGGAGATGACCCTCTGGCCTCCTAATTAAATGGACTAGAACTGAACTTGCAACAAAAATAAACACAGCAAGTACACAAATCAGCAACACTTGCGTGACTTTGTGAAGGCAAAAATCAAATTACTTCAAGATGATCTTTACAATTACGTTAGCAAGTTCAATAGAGCATCGAGGTTGACAGCTGGAGCTTTGTGTGGTGAGGAGCTGCAGAAGGCGGTGCCAGAGCTGCTCTTCAGCAGGGCTGAGCCCCTCTTCCCTCCCGTTCTTCTGCCATGAAGGTTCTCACTGCACACTATTGGGAAGAAAGATAGAAGTGGAGCTCTGCTTTGTGTCTGGCACTGGTTAGGCGAGATTTCTGCTACTTTTAGTTCATGATTCCCTCCAGTTGTCCTTCTTCCATTGTGCCTCTCTCCAACTTTGCAAACTTCTCAAAATACAAGGTTTATAGACCTGAGTACTCATTTGATGTGGACTACACAAGGATTAGCCAAATGACACAGGCCATGTTATGGGGCAGATTTCTGTAGATCTAAGATGAGGTCCACATATTACTCTAGTTTGCTCATTTGCAAACATCTGTAGCAGAACACAGTGATCTTCCACTAAAAAAAAAACAAACCCACACAAATGGAGCCAGTTCCATTTGTTTTCCTTATATGGGAAGAACTCTCTCTAAACAAATTTAATTCTTGACTCCAAGTGGAATTGAAGATGCTTTTCAGATAAGAAGTGGTAAAATAAAATCACAAAAGATCACAGAAGATGATGTTGTTATTCCCTTCATGCAGCATTCATCTAATTTTATGTTTTGCGTTGGGGCAGTGTGGCCTTCTCCAAGACCAGAAAGACAGCAGACAAACAGCAGTTGAGTGGTGGTTAGACTGCACTCGTGTAACCCAGCAATCATAACTTAAGGGAGAAAATGATTTCCTGTCAGAAATATAGACTGAAACTGCCAAGAAAATCTCTCCAAAGCTTCAAACTTAGCACCATTCACCCATTAGACTTGCAATGAAGAGAAAAATCAAAATTGCACCACTTAGTAAACCATGGATGGAAGACCATGCAGAGAGAAAGAAAAGAAGACATAGCCATGAAGTCAGCTTGAGTTCTAGTAAATGCCTTTTTCTGAAATCACATTTCTAAAAAAATCAGAGAAGTAGGTAAAAATCCAGTTGCATTTACAGCCTACCCACTGTGACATTTTTTCCAGACAACTGGCAAGATTTCACTTTAGCTACAAAGCCATGTCTTAACAATCTTGTGGATTCACTCATCTCTCTGCCCTTGGTGCCAGCACATTCATGTGTGATGAGGGCTTGGTTTGGCTTTAGGACACGATGCACATGGTGAGCAACCCAGGGAGCACAGCCTGGGAGCCAGTGCCCGCCTAAGGGTTCAAACTGCAGCTGCACTCCAGCTTTAGTCAGGTTTGTACCATGATTGAAATTTTTTCAAAATGAAATAACTAAGAAGAGAACGTTTGAGAGGTGATGTCCCTTGGGCTTTTTCAGAAGTATTTGCCCAACAACAGCAAATTTCTCTCCCTGGGAAAGTGTGTTCTGCTCCTTTGGTACCAGCAGTGGGAAAAGGGAAAAAAGCCTGTGTGATTTCCTGATTAAGCTACTTATAACCTGTAACCTTCTTGGTCTGTTCTAATCTATTTTGTTCTGTTGTGTTTTTTCTTGTTGCAGTTTCATCTGCTGAGCCCAAAGGAGATCCATTTTATAACTGGATGGCTGGTTCATAGCCTTATTATCAAAGATTTTCAGATGTGAAACCCTTTTTGTCCATTTTTTCACACTGGTGTCCATAGCAGATAAAGCATCATTATTAATGCATTATCCAATGTATTATTTCAATGTCCCAAAGAAAAACAGACTGGAAATTCAATTTCTATTGCCACAAGTCACTTTGTTACACTATGAAAACCAAACACAAAGCAGACTGATTTTTTTTTTTCATAGAGCTCCAGAACACAAAACTTATCAAGAAATGAGAAACACAGTAAGAGCTGAATCTAGCTATGAATTCTGACATATATCCACTTATAATGATTAATGACTAAGAAAAGAGAGGCTGCATGCACAAATACCAGTCTAAACTGACATTAAGACATATAGCTATTTTAAATATTTTCCTTTCTAATTACCTGTATCTTACTACTGCAAAATATTCACCATACAAAACCCAATTGGCTCTCCTGCCTCTCTCAAAAGCAGCAGGCAGTCAAATAAGCTCTGAAAAGCCAATTCAAATGCCACCAAGTAAGACAGCTCTGCTGTTTCTTCCATAGAAAGTCCAAATAAAACTCATTTACTTCTCTTGGGAGTATAAGACAAGGGTATTAACACCACAGCAGAGCTTTTCTATAGCAATATATGAACAAAGAGACTGAATGCCCCAACCTGCAGTCACTACTACAGCCTCCTTTATATTTGCTTATATTTCAGTGAGAGCTCAAGAAAAGGGCTGTGGCCACACTAACTCAGCTTGTTCACCATTTCAAGAGTGATCTCCAAAAGACATAAAAAAGACAGAGCTCAATTAATAGCATTCAGGATATGCCACTTTGTTCACTACTTTCCAAGGACCAAAATTATTTTCCTGGGCAGAATGTCTGAATTTAAGACTGCTTGACAGCTAAGACAATGTGTTTCACATCCTACAGGACCAAGACAGCAGCTTACACAGACAAAGCCACCAAGCACACAGTTTTTGGGCTGTGTAGGGTGTTTCTGAGGCCTGAGATGCAGAGTATGGGTCGCACCATGGGTTCCAGCAAGGCCACATCTGGCACAAAGCAGGTGCCTAGTGACAGAAAACAAACCCCATCCCTTAATGCCACTGAGACAAAACATTTAATATATGTTTTAGGATATCAAGGTGTCCTCTTGCCCATGACCATACAAGATGGAAATAGCATCATTTGTCCCTGGTTCCATGCCACGTAGCACATCTGGAATCAGGGTGTTGGCGGTGTTTGTGTTATGCTCTCAGCAGGAGACAATTTGCTGGTAGAGATCATGTCAGCACTGCTGGAGATGAAAACATCCAAAATAGTGTCCATGACTGGCAACTTTTATTTTGCAACATATGTCAAACTCCTGCCTGTGACGTGGCACAACTAGCTATCGTATGATGTAAGGGCTACAGCACATATTTTAACATACAATGCAATTGTCTGGGAGAAGTTAATGTGACTCCCCACTGCGAGACATATTTCATGACAATCAAGTCCTGAAAAGTGCTCTTGCTCACTTAAAACTGAGCTGAAAGGGCTTCTCACAAGGCGGGACACACTGGGCAGAAATTTCCAGAAGAGAACAGTAAATGGAAAACCTTTAAGCAAACACCAATATTAACCAAACTGGATGCAGAATTACTAGCATGGGCTGGGCCTCCTCAGAGTAATGAAGCAATTCCCTTAGAAATGTTTCTATACTTTCAGAGCCTGCTCTTAAAGCAGATTAGCCATGCTGTCATCTTACGTGAATACCAGTCTTCGCTTGGGAAAATCAATTGGGACCACACCAAAATGACTCCAGTGAAGGGCTCTCAGCAGCACTCATAACCTCAGGGATGCTGTTGTACCAACAAAAGGAACCAGCAAAAGGCAGACTAGCATCCCAAGGCTGTTTTACTGCAAAGTAAAAACACAGTTTATGAAATCAAAACACACCAAGGAAATACTTTGGTCAGGCCCCAGTGTGGTGATACAGTTCCTCAAGGAAAGAAAGTCATTCTTCATCCCATCCAACATGGAGCTCAGGAAAAAATCACACGTGAAGTGAGTCATCTTCCCATTCAGACATGAATTCATGGATGACCTAACCCTTACCTTCTCCAGACTTTCTCAACAGGGGATCGAGGCACAGGGTAGAGAGGAGCTCAGTGACAGAGGTGGGAAGAGGAAGGCAAACATACACAAACACAGAAAAGTGATAATTCTGGAGCTTTCCGCCAGGAAGCCCTGTGCCACTGCACAGCAACAAAAATAACCCAGGGGTTCCCTCTCCGCTCCAGCTCCCTGTGAGGAGCCACTTTAAAGCTTTTAGAACATTTGCAGAGTTTGAGAGAAATGTTTTTTGTTTAACTTCAGCTACTTCAGAAATGCCTGGGGCCTGAAGAAACATATTTTTGGATTGCTCCTAAAGAACAGGCTGAACTTTGAAGTTTGGGGAATTTTTCTGAGATCAAATGTTAAATTAATAAACACCAACATGACAAATCGGTCTGAGAACTGGGGAAAAAAATTAACAATCACTAAAAAATCTTCTTGGATTAATTAATTGTGACATATTGTTACTCGAATATGTTGATGGGTCTGGCACTTCAATACCTATAAGCCACACTGCAGATATATTTTTGTATCCTACCTAAGCACTTTTGATATTATTGCCTATTTTTCCCTACAATATAAAAGGCATATAATGACCAGCATCAGTCTGGGTAAGAATGAGATCATAGCTAGTTTACTTATGGATGGTTTAAGAAATGCACACAACAATTCAGAGCAGCTGGAATCTAAAAGACTTTGTACACAGCTTATTTATAGCAAAAATTTCATCAATGCCACTGAATTTACCTTGCACTTTCATGCTGATTGCTGTGTCCCACGTGACTTATTTTCCTTTCACTGTATTGCAAGAAATGGCTGGAAAAGGAGCCCTTGAGTCCCTGGGAAGCCATGGGTCAGTCAGCTGCAAGCCACACACCAACTATTAATTATAGCTCTGTGGTCAGAGCCCTCTGCTAACACTGCAAATAGGACCAGGATTGTGCCAGCATTGCCACATCCACATTTTTGTATTCTTGCCTCAATTTTCCTCACCCTATTTTCAGAAGGAAAACCATGATTCATTTCTAATAGGTGCCCTAGTAAACAATTAAAAAGCGATAATGTAAAACAACCTCCCTCTATAAACACTGGTAAACAACAGTTTGCTCACTGCTGTAGTTCTTACCCAGGCCACTATAGAGGTGGAACTATTCAATATTCTTTCCTGTAGATTTTAGGGACACTTTTTTTCAGGAATCTGAGGACTCTGACTCGTCAACAGTCCAGAAGTGTACCTGCAGCGACCACTGGCACACGTTTGCTTCTTCCAAGATCACTTATTAATTTTTAAAAAATTAATAAAACTCACCCTCTCAGATCCTAGTCTATTCTCATTAACACAAGGCAGCTTAATTGCACCAGGATATTCCTGCCATGGGATGGAGCTGAGAGAGGAGAGCTCCTTCTGATTCTCTCCCTGTGGCCTCCTAGAGCAGAATCACCTCCCTGGCAAACACGGTCCCAGTGGAGGGCCAGGTCCTGAGCCTGCACTGATGGACAGGGTGCTTTGATTAACACCACAAGCTCCTGACCCAGAACATCAGCGCCCTGAGGAGGATTCCAGCAAACATCTGTTACCATTAAAGATTGCTGGTTCAGATCTACACCCCGAGAGGGCCAGGGCTGAGGGACTGCATAGTTCCTCTCTGAGGCTGAAACAGCACACAGATTTGAATGTTAGTGGAGCAACATTTAAGGAAATCGGCATCAGAATAAGGAATGAGGAATGTGAAGTTATTAATTTAGTGGTTTCTCTAATGCTTCTCCGTTTAATATTTGCAAATTTAATATTTACACATGCAGGTCTTACAAAAATTATGTTACAAGGAACAGCTTCTGTACTTCTTATAATAAACAACCAACCAAATATACATGGTATGTATAGCAGGGGGTTACAGCTGGGATCCTATATTACTTCTTAGAGTCACTTATCTAAGATCTAATATCTATAAAAAGCCTCTCTGTTTGCTATTTACACAGGTGTCCTGGAGCATTATATAATCATGTAGCAGATCAACATAGCCTTAGGATCTCAAAGTATAATAAAAGTACATTAGGATCATGACGTAGAGGGAAATCTGACCATTTGACACTAGTCTTTTATTCCTTCCAGAAGTTCACCTGGGCATGGAGGATGGATGTCTTTAACTCTTCATGAGAATAAGATAAAGAAAACATATCTTTTTCTAATCTTGCTTGCCTAGATTTTTAAAATGTACAGTCAATGTACTAAATGTTTAGATTTTGCCACTCTTTTTTACGCTATGTGGTTCCACTGAACAGATCTCCTACAGTAAGGTCCACAAGCCAGGGGTCTGGCAAGATCTCTGATTTCAAGAGTCAGACTTTGAAAAAGTAATGCCATAGTAACTTAAAGTATTCAAAATACACACCATCAAGGAGGACTACAAGACATGAGAGATGACAGAGTCTACACAAGGCATAGATGTTTCCACATATTCTCTAACCACAGGAGGATCAGAAAATATATTACAAATTAAAGCAGATTCTATGATAAAAATGCCCTTCAGGAACGCCATCTATCAGCCTTAAAAAAAAAAAAAAAGAAAAAAAAATATGATGTATTATCCATAAAATCTCCACAATGACTAATCTATCATTTCAGTCAGCCAAATCCTGAAGACAAGGTTTGAATCCTAACAAGGTAACAACAAAATCCACTAGAATGTAAGAACAAGGGACATATTCAGTTCCTATTACATCTGGCTTCATTAGAGCTTATTCTGCTTTTAATCTGCTGTAATAAAGTCCTTACGTTTGAGCAAAGATCTTAGACGTTGACATGCTCATATAGGAATATATATTGCATGCAAATGAGATGGCAAAGGCAACACAAGTGCCTCAGACCTTGTACTTACTATGAATGAATTATGTCCTCCATTCATGAAGTCCTACTGTCATTCTTTTCCAAAGCATCTGCTATGCAGGATCAACACTGGCTCTCTACAAGAGACATCAGGAGGAATAAACTTCCACCTCCCATTCCCTAGGCTGCGGGCAGCTGCTGCTTATGCCAAGACATTGCACCCTCACCCAGTATCTTTATCACCTATTCAGATTCCCATATATATTGGAGGATTTCAGCAAAAAGAAAACAATTTAAAATCCATATATATGTATGCATACATATAATTTAGTGTAGATTGGCACACTTTTACAAACTTTTTAGAAAATCTTATCAACTATTTGCAAGTACAAGCATATCATCATGCTTACTGAGGACTGCCAGAGGTCATAAGGAACAAGCATTCCATATAATGCATATAACTACCAAGGAATTGCTCCCAGACCCCTGTCATTGGATTTTGCCTACTTGTACATATATAAATCAACTGGCACTGTGGCTTAAAATGAACATACTGTCCTTGACACTAGCAACCATTTGCCAGCTTGACAACTATAACACTAACTCTTAAAACATTTGTTTGCTGCATCTTGCACTGCTATTTTTCTCCATAGTGTTTTTTTGAGCTGTTTCTGAGGTGGTGGTTTTATTTCTTGTTCTTTAAGTCTTCAAACTTGATTTACTTACAGGTCCTTTACCCACAATGTACTATGCAAGATGAAGATATCAAGGAATTACATTGAACCAGAAATGATATATGCAGAAACACACGTATTCTCAATTTTCTATGAATGGCAATCAACACCAATGGAGACTGATAAAAAAGTCAATGAATTTGCACACCATAAATTGGCCTTTCCCCCATTTTCTTCAAGTATTCTAGGTCACATCTCACTGAGTAGCAACTTTCTTTTTCATGCTGTGAATCCTTTTTCCCCAAAAAAAGCACGAAAATACACCTGAACATTATTTTATAGCATTAATGACCTCAACCTCCTTGCCCCAGATAATGGCTAGTTCAAGTTTGCTCAGGGATTACCCTTCACTCCTCCAAGGCTGCTGATTTACAAAGCAAAGAGATACTTGAGAAGCCCTAGCACTATTTGCCCACTAAGCATTAGCTCTTCTGAGATCAATAGTCATGGAAAGTAAATCCCAGCCCATACTTGAGAAAAGCTGAGTAAAGTTGCAATTTTCTGTATGGGAAACCCACCAGGAGATAAGCCTGCTTGAGTGGGCAAAAGAAGAGGCAGAAAGCAGCAGTCAATGCTCTTAAGACTGAGAAGCTGCAGCTGCTGCACTCTGCTAACAAGTGCCCAGGAGAAGCAGGAGGAAACCCTGAGGGATGGGTGGTTTCTGGATGTGGTTCTTGCCATGGAAGCTGTCACTGAGGTCTGGGAGTCATTGGAGGAATGGCACAGAAATCATCACCCTTTATTGAGGGGACCATATCCCTTGCTCGGGGTGTTCCAGAAAAATGACTTAAAAAAAACCCCAAAAACAAAACAAAAACCAGCCAAACTAAAAAAAAAAACAACCCCAAAAAACCTTTAAAAAAGATGGATGGTTGGTATGGAGTGCTTTATGAAAACAGAACAAAACCAAAGAGGAACTGTGCACCGTGCTATGAACTCCACACTAGAGTTTGCATTTTTAAAATTCCTCGCAATGGATCTGGAATAAATCAGCAATGGGTCAAACCGGTTCAGAAAGTGTTTGAATAACTGCCCACGGAGTGGCCAGAGGTTCTCCATCAGCAGAGTATTTTGACTGCTGCTGTTCAATTACCATTTGAGAAAGCAGGACTGCTGGGAAAGACAACACAAGGTAAACCAACACTGGCTACAAAAGCAATCAGTGCACCGAGATCCACAGTGCACAGCCCAGCCCTCAGAGACCTTCCCAAAGCAGCTTCACCTCGTGCTGCCCCGAGCCAGCAGTGCTGCATGCAGCCAAGGGTAAGGGGCTGTCAACAAACCAGGAGAGCCCAAAATACCTCATTTTATCTCTATAATAGAAACTGTAATTGACAAATCATTCTTTTAAATTTATAAAATATATGATGAGGAACATACCACATACATTCTAGACTTTCTGTCTGCGCTGGAAATCAACTGGGAAATTAGGAGGTATGGTGTAGAAACATCACTACAAATATACTGTATTACTGCTTTTGCAGCTGCAGTCTCAGAATTTGTTTCACAATAATTCAGTTACCCATGTTTAAACAACCAGCCAGCAGAAGAAAGGCTGATATATTTCATATGCATTCTCTTTGAGCAGGGGGGCCTTCACGTCTGGTCGAGAAAAGTCAGGCTCATATGACACCACCAGAGTCAGGAGAGATGCCTAACCATAACTAAAAGCAGAATTTGGCCAACACAATTGGAAAATACCAGCAGAGTATATACAAATGCACACACGCAATCTCATATAAGAGCAGAGCATGAGACAGATTGGATTTTTTAATCACACCTTTAAAGAAAACAACATTTCATGTACAATCCTCTCACTGCGCTCCTACATGGATCCTTTATCCCACTGCAACATAAACAGACATACCAGAGTCTGGAGTAGGGAAGAAAAAAGATTTGGTTTTTTTAATTTCTTTTTTCCTTTTTTTTTCTTTTTTTTTTTCCCATTGAGGATTTTAAACACAATTTGAAAAGCAAAAGAACAGATCTGGCCTGCCTTACAAACTGACATCAGTAATAGATAAACAGTTTTAAGACTACTACAGTCAGCAAGTACATACACAAGCTTTACATTAATACACTTACCTATATTTTTCAGAAAGTTTCATTTTTCCTTTTTGTTCTTGGTTTCCTCTAGCAGAAGAAAAAAATTAGACATTTTTCCTGATTCACCAAAACCACGCTTTTACCATGAATATCCTAATGGCTTAAATATTATTCCTCAAAACTTCCTATCCAGGGGAAAGCAGCCTTTCTGTCAGCTTCAGTACCAATTTCTACAAGTTTTGTATCAGCTTCCTAAGATCATTCTATCAAACAAATCCTTCAGAAAGGAAGAATTTTAGCTTGCATCCTTCATGCAGTGCCTGACTTGAAGCTGCCATTCTCTTCTTCAAGTCTCTTTCTCTGGTGCATTTCCTGATAACACCTGAGGCCTTTGGTATTTTGCAAAAACAGAGTGGATCTCAGTATTAGCAAAGACATTACCAAACACAAATATCTGAAGTTATTACTAAAAAACCAAGATTCTGAAACAGCATTTTTAACAAAATTAAACAGATAAACTGTGGTGCAAATTAAAAACAACTCTCTTGTATCTCAGCCCATAATGACAATTTTGAATACAGATTATTTACTGCTGGCAATAGAGAAGATTTTTGGTAGTTTTTTCTGTTATTGGGAATAGCTTGAATACAATCCAGTCCAAAAAAAATGCTGACTTTCCTAAATAGGGGCTGTGTTTTTGCAATAAATACTGGTCAATATACAAGTGGAGGAAAACTGAACCAGATGTCAGTAATAGGACCACAGAACGTTGCATTTGCCCAGAATCGCTATTTTAAACACATGATGTTGGTCTACTGGTTTGTGGGATAATACATTCTTGGCAGCCAGAAGGAGTTTCGATATGTTAGAAGGTTATCCTTAAGCAAAGAAAAAAAAAAGGAAAAAAGGAGGAGAAGAGAGGTAAAGAAAGGCCACTAATTCATCAAGTTACCTATATTAAAAAAAAAAAATCACAACTCAAGAAATCAGTTCAAAGACAACCCAGTCTCAAAACAGAAATCTTGTGGTTCATATTAATTTTTGCTTTCTCTTTACCTCCTTAATACGAATACTTCATTCATCCTTCATTGCACTTTGCCTTACTGTTTTTTTTAAGGATTTTTCCCTTCACTTGTACTCAGTTTCTGGTGAGCTTCCACCTTGCAGCTCCATCCAGCACAGCCAGAGCCATGTGGGGAGGCAGCCCCACACAGCCAGGGCACACAAACCCAGCAGCCAGGGCTTTTCCTGCTGGAAACCTCTGCTCACAGCAGGATCCTGCTGCCCTCACTGGCCTGGCTGCAGGCAGCTGCCCCAAAGGCCCTGAAGGCAGCCCTGGAAGCCATAAAGCACACAAGTAACAAGCCAGCTCCCTGCCCACTGGCAATTCAGTAGTTCCCTATCTCTAAAATGCTTCCTAGCTCAGTCACAGGGGCTCCTGAGTGGGTTTTTGGTGTGCTTTTTGGTTTTTCTTCCTCTTGTACTTGAGAAGTTATATAAAAGTTGTGTCTGTAAGCCTTCTGAA
Organism: Anthoscopus minutus; assembly: GCA_013399455.1. Classification (NCBI taxonomy): domain Eukaryota; kingdom Metazoa; phylum Chordata; class Aves; order Passeriformes; family Paridae; genus Anthoscopus; species Anthoscopus minutus. Next base: position 209,036 of record VWYI01044285.1, read on the forward strand.
TATTGAGATAAAACTTCAAAATATACTTTGTATGTTTGGCCAACAAACACTTCCCCTGTTTTGCCATGTAGTAAATTTAAAAATCAACTCTGCTCATTGTCTTAACAAACCCTCCTGTGAAAGATAATTAAAACCACTTCCCAATATACAACCAAAGTTTTATTTTTATAGTCTATCTTCAATTATGGCATAATCCTTTCTTTTTTTTTAACCAGTGAAATATACAAATCACACAAGACAGAAATATGTACATTAAATGTACAGAACAGAGGAAAGGACATAGAAGATTTACATATCTGAATGACAAGTAAAATATTTTACATTAAATAGGGTTTTAATAGCTAGGATCATGAGATTCAATTCTGCTCAGACAGAAGTCACTAAAAAGGAACATGAGGTGGTTCAGCACATGAAAAAAAAGATAATGGTTTTTTGTACAATAAAAACCAAAGTGACATATTCAATGAATTAGTGCTTTATTTATTTCTCTTACTTTTAAAGATATTCTTTGCAAACATCTGAAGATGAGGGGTAAATATGTCCTTGTACAATAAATTAAGAGCAATAAAGCGCCATTATGAAGCTGATAAATGATCAAGATGAATTTAATGATACAGCTTAAAGGCTTGTGAAAAGTCAAGGCTTTAGTACAACTAGGCTTAAGTGAAAGGTTTTCCTCAAGTGGTATCTGCAAATCCATTTTCTTTTACTTGTAGGATGGGACTGAGCTGGAAAGTGACATCTGAACCAAAGATGAAATCCTGTGTAACTCCACAGCATGGGGGGGAACACATATTGTTTGACAAATAACAATTCTCTGTTCAAAAACTGAAAAGCAAGGGCCAAATGCAGCACATTTTGGAGTTGGAAGGTGTCTCCTTTCAGCAATCATCAATAATGCCCTTAATGTGAGAGTGGATTAGAAGTGATCTCCAGACTGGTATTGACTCAAGTGCAGGGCACTGCCTCTACCAACCACCCAAGGAAGTCCTGAAATTGGGAAGAGGCTTACTTCTTTGTGATTATCCTCAAAACTTTTGAATGTTAGAAGTTCTTCAAAAAATAATAATTAAAAACAAAAAGCCACCAAAACCTTAGAATCAATCTAAACACCTGAAGAGATCTGAAAAAGGAAATAAGGGATGAACTGCCCCTTTAATTTAGATGTTTTATTATTTTCTAAATCATTAAAATATATATGTACAAAAAGCTTTGACGTATCAGTGACCAGAGACCACAGTTCTCCCATATATATGTAACTGCTCAAGTACAGTCTGAACAGTTGTAGTGTATATCTGCAATATATTATCTAAAGCATGTGTATTAAAGACATAGGATGATAAATTTGGTATTGCTGCAACGTTTCATTGAACTATAATAGTCAGTTAATGTTGTTAGAATATGAAACTATTGTCTCCTTGAGTGAAAGCGTTCCCAAAGATCTGCGAAAAAAATAAAAATCAATCATTCCATGAGCAGATATCTAATGATTTATTTTCTCACATAAAATTAGAGGAGTTACTTGTCAAGCTGTGTTTAGAAAAACAGCCAGCTATTACACCATTTTAAGGCATTTTCAAATCTGGGGAACTCTCCTTTCCATGGGCTTTCCAGGCTGGGAAGCCAAAGCTGTTTGTAAGCACTGCCCAGCTCCGGTGCTCCGGGCAGCCTGCCCCAGGCTGCTCCACACGCAGCAGCAGGGACGTGCTGCTCCGGCACACGACACACTCACACGTCACAATCAGCTGAGGAGGCCAAGCTCTGCCTTGAAGAATATCTTTTGTTATCCACCAAGGCAGACTTTTTTCCCTGTGGATTTTTTTCCTCTCTTGCTCGGTTCTGGAACCAGCCCCGGTGACTCAGCGCAGTTGAAGCCTTTCTGATCCTTTGCTCTTTGCCCTCCGGTGACCCATGGTGGGCAACTGACACCACACCTTGTGATGAACATACCCCTTATTTACAGAGCCCTACATGCACTGAATAGCTTTACACACTCTACTCTAGGAACTTCTAGTGTCTGAACCTAACACTCATGGACAGGTCTGTGTGTTCCTCACATCCATAAGGATTGTTCTAACATCCCAAGTACATTACATGGTTGCTCTGCCTACTGCACATGTATTACGTTCCATGGATCTAAATTAGGATATGTCAGATTTTCCCCTCAAACTACTCTATTGTTTGTAAGAAAAGTCAATTTTTTTTAACTTTGAAAAATAAATATTCTCAGATTCTCCCCCATTATTGCCAAAAATATAAGCCTCACACAGTTCTGGGACGGATGCAGAGAGGGTTTCCAGGCACTTCTCTTTGCAACCTTTATATTTTTCTCTTTTCTTTCTTTTTTTTTTTTTCCTTCCCCACCCTTTTTTTTTATTTTTTTTTTCTCTTAAAAGAAGACAAAAACTCGTTGGACTCTATAAATAAAGTGGAGATAGTCCTGCGGAAAGGGAGAGGGGCCTGCACCCCTTGCTGGCAGGCGGCTGCAGCTCCTCCCACCTCGTCCGTGCCCTATTTGCACACAAACTGGTCCACGATCTCTGTGCACAACTTGCATTTCACGTAGCAGCACCAGTGGAACTTGCAGTGGCAGCGCTCTCGCTGCACCGTCTTGAACTGGTCGTAGCCCCGGCCGCAGCACATGAGTTCACAGCCGTCCATGCCCTCCGAGGTCTTATTGCACAGGCGGCCCTGGGTGCCCAGGGAGCCGGTGCTCTCGTTGCGCACGCAGTAGTCGGGGCTGGGGTCGATGTACACCAGGTCGTGGATGGTGGGGGCGTTGAAGCGGCTGTTCACCTGCACCAGCTTCCCCCGGCTGTTGAGCTTCATGGCGGCGGCGCTGTCGTATTTCTCCTTCAAGGCGTCGCCCACCTTGCGGAAGTCGGCGAGCTGCAGCCAGCAGGTCTTCAGGCTGCAGGAGCCGGAGACGCCGTGGCACTTGCAGGCCACGTCAGCCAGGTTGTACACCGTCTGCAGGAGTGGGGAGAGAAGCAAGAACCATGATGAAAGACTAGCATGGCTGGGAGAGCTTTTATACCCCTTCATCTCCTGCCCTCTGTCGTATTCCTGCCAGCCCCTCTGCACTATTCACCTTAGCACCCTCTCTCCTCCTCCAGTACAGTGGGAAGGACGACTCAGCTGACACAGCCATGCACCCTCAGCACCTCGAAGGAGGAGGAGGGAGAGTCTCATCAGCCTCTCCCCACAATGGAGACAGCTACAACAGCACACACAGCCCAGACAGCAGCATCACTCTGGCTGCGCTCAAATTTTAGGAATTTGCTCTCGCGCCAGCAAAGGATTTTGCTGTTTCATTGAGAAATGCAAAACATCCCCTTATTTTCTATCTGAGTTACTCTCCCTATTGATCTCTGCTTGAGGCTGCAATTAGGGAAAGAGTTAAGATTCCTCTTGCTCCTGGCTCAGCTGCAGCTGATTGTCTACTCTTGGCTCGGCATCCTCCTCCTATCCCAAATACTGCTCTGAAGACAGACTTCATCCAAGAAGAAACCCCCAAACACCTATGGGTGGGAGTCAGAGCTACATAGCAATATCCTCTTTACAAAGCTTTGGCAGGGAAACCTCAGTCATTTGCCCTGTACAAATAAAATAAGAGTCAGTGTTGACACTGCCCCAAAAATCCTGGGGTCTGACACATTAGATGATACTGTAGACAGCTTCCACCCAGCAGTTACAGCCTTAACACTGCCAAATGGCACAGCAAAGATGAGGCTGAGGAAGGAAAAATCTCCTCGAATCTCCGTAAACAACTGTGAAAGTGTCATTTTTCTTCTTGCTAATAGTAATTGGCCTGTCCATTGCTTTCAGACACTCTCCTCTTACATTTAAATACTATTAATTTTCAATTATCTTTCATCCTTCTTCACCCTACAACACAAGTGTAAAGTCTCAGCCGACTATTGCTGGCACTTCAAGCTCTAGGAAAATAATGATTTTGGCTCTTTGTATTCAGACTATTAAAAAAAGTTTACACCCATTTGTTCAAAGCAATTTTGAGATTAAAGAAACCATGAAGACATGTTCAACCACAGAAGATGATGTTTTCTAGCAGCATGGAGAAGCTTTTCACATGCTCTTGGACCAGGCAAAGAAAAAAAAGACAGAACAATCCCGTGGCACAAATCCAGCCTGGGAAGCCCAGCACACCCCTCTTCCTTCCAACACACACTGTCCTGGTTGGAAATACCAACTAATAAAATTCTGTTCTACAGAGAATCCACAGCAAGCGGGGCACTTTTCATGAAACAATGCAGAGGGCAACACAACGCGCTTCGGTCCCAGCCTCTCCCATGAGGAAAGCGACAGCACTGTCAGACAACCAAAAGCAACACCAACTCATGCACCCTCCACCCACCCACACCCCGTGTTTGCCGTTTCCTTGTTTTGTACATCAAAACAAAGACGAGCCATGGTGGCTGCTCTGTGCCCCGCCGAGCCATGCCTTTCCCAAAAAGAAGGGATGAGGAGGAGCACGGAGGGACACGCTGCTGTGCAGACACTCACTCTTCTGCCGGCCTCGTTGTTGTGCAGGTTCATCATGATGCGGGCGCTCTCGTAGGAGCCTCGCTGGTAAACTCGCTCGCGCTCCCGGGCATCCACGAACTCCTTGGCGAAGCGATATCCGTACTCGATGTTGTCCCCGCAGCCGCCCCACAGCCAGTCCCGGGGCAGGTCCTTGGGGCGTGCGGCGCGGCTGCAGCCGCAGGAGGACAGCTCGCCCTCCCGGCAGGCGCGGCTCATGGCGTTGACCACGCCGGCCGCGCTCACCGCGTAGGTGAACGCCGTCTCCCGGCTGCCTGCACGGAGACAGGAGTGTGGTTAGGGGACAGCCAGCGCTCCCGGCCCGCCAACGAGCCAGGAGGGCAAAGGCTCTCCAGAGCCACCAAGTTCACTCGCACAGGAAAAGGTAGAGTAACCCCGAACCACGCTGCCCAAAACATCCTCGCTCTGAAAGAACCAAGAGAACCCAAGCCATTTGAGCACACACAGTTTGTCAAGAGAAGAAATCACTTCTCACTCTCCAGGTGAGAGAGCAGAGTGGAGGTGGGTCAGGGCCATGAGGCCAGTGGGGCCAAAGCAGCTGTGCCTGCATGTGAGGGAAGGGAAGGGCAACAGGCTCCCTGTCCTTCAGAAGAAAGAGATGTTAAATACAACTTTTAAAACTCTGGTTCTTAAATTACTACTTCTCAAACATGATTGATGCACTTCACCTGCTAATTCCAATTTATTTAAAGTTCAAGCATTTTACAAAGTCTCCCGGTATCGAAGGAAACGTGCAACAGAGTAACACACAACTTTCCACCCCACACATTAGCCAGACACTGCTGGAGGAGACTATTTAAAACTAACAACAACCTGTGCTGGTTATTATCCACCACTCCAGCTCTTGTGAATATGGCACGGGAGCCCATGGACAATCATTTTTTACAAATTACAGGGAAGAAAAAACCCTTGGCACAAGGTGGCCTTGAAGGTTTTCTCCTGCATCTGGTGCCCTTAAATGGAAATGGAAAACCTCAAGTTTCCAACTTTTGTTAAGAAAAAGTTACAATACCTATAATGTAAGACATGGCCACATACCATCCTACTGACAGTATCAATCCCACCTCATTAAGTGTCTGACTTCCTCAATCACTTTTCCAAGGGTGTCACAAGTTCTGAGTACAACTAGCAGAGCTTGCAGATGAACAAACACAAAACTTGCACCAGAGAGCAACACTTGAAGTTTGTTTTTCTCTCCTTAAGAGACAGCATCCCAATGGGTCTTTTCCAAGAAAGATTCTCAGAATTACTAAGAATAGACTAAATACTTTTTATTCTGTTTATATTATTTAAGTCTTATTCCTAATCTTTAGTCTAATCAATAGATCAAGCTATCTTTTAATCTTGGTTTTACTCAGGGAAAATCATGAGCCTTTGAAATATAAAAAAATTTTAAGAGGCCGTGTTTTGGGCAAGTCATGTATACTTAGCAGCATTTTTAGGTAAAATCTCCTCATACAAGATGTATCATGAGAGGTCAAATCTAATAGAAGCTTTCAAGCACTTCTGAAACATAAATAATTTGAAGTCTGGTTCATATTTAACATCAAGATGACACCATGATCAGAGCAGCTTTGTTAATACAACAGCTGTCATCCTCTGGATTAATTTTAGTAATAGATGTTGGGTTTAAAGGGGAAAAATCAGAAATCTTATTTTAGGAAAGATGAGACTTAAGGAAGATCAGAAGCACTTTGCTACCTTACAATGCTCTATACTCTTAGACACCTGCTCTTGGAAGCATCTACATGAATTGTGGGTGTAAAGGGTTACAGGAGTAGCATTTTCAGTTAAAAAACCATTGACTTTATGTGGTGACTTAGGCCTTGCATCTACTGCAAACTATAACAGGGGGAACCTCATACAGATTTTAATGTTCCCATTTGCTCTGTAACACACATTTTTGGATTAATTCCTTAAGCAAAATTTCCACTACATTGAGAGGAAAGAAACGTGGTCTGCTCTGGACCACAGGACTCGCCTCTTCCGCTCCATTTTTGTTCTTTTTCAGGTTTAGTTAGCTCATGCTTTCACATGGTTAGCTCCGCCACTTTCTGTGGGATTTAAACTCATAAAGCTGACTGGTTTTGACTATTTTTCATTATTAGCCTGGAACAAATTTTAATGAACTTACTCTTTGTGGGAAGGAGAATGAAAGGCTTGGGTACAGGAAGGAGAGTTGCCCTCCTTGAACATTTAGGCAAATTTAGAAAATAGCATCAGCTGCTGAAGTACACTTCAAGCCAACACTGCCTCAAGTCATCAACCCCGGGAATACATTAAGAGTGATGCTTCCACAAGGATGAGTTACTCCGACTTTTCTTTTTTTTCTTCTTTTTTCAGTCTTTAGGCACAACTGTGATTTCCTTCACTGTCAAACATATCTGTCTTTTCCCACAGTCCAGGATTTCTCTCTATTGTAGTAGCCATGGCAAGCAAACACATATTCCAAACACGTTCAAGTCCCCTCTCTCCCATATATATAAAACATAGAAATGGAACTATTCAATATACACACACTGTAGGAAGCCACCCACAGAGCAAGGCGCTGAGCTTTACACTTGATCTGAGTAAGTCTGCAAGAACAGAACCTTTTTTTTTTAATACCTGAACATAAGATACAAAATGTTCTTTGTCTTGCATTTTAAAAGCATTCAACGCTAGGTTGAAGGCAGAATAAAATGGACCCCAACCACACAGAGCTGTAGGGGGAGGATCCAGTGATTTTGCATCCTATTGGCGCCTAGCTGTGTGTGGAAAGCCCATGTGCAGCCTGCACAGGGCTGGCCACAAAGCCAGGAGATGGCAGCGAGCAGGCACCGTGGCCTGACCTGGGAACCAGCACCCAAGGAGAGCAGTGCAGAACACAGGCCCTAAAATTTTACAGTTCAGTAAGCCACAGAGCAAGCTTCCAAACGCAAGGGCAGGTTTATTTGTACAGCTTTACTAACTGCAGGGTAAATCCTGGAAGAAAGACTGTCCATTGACACACAGGGCCGTGGCTGTGCCGGCGGGCAGCGCCGTGCCCGGGAACTCTCTGGGGCGCAACCGAGGGCACATGGCAACACCTCCCACACAATGTGCACTCAGAGCCTGCCCCTCCTGCAGCTACAGGAGCAAGGGATATCTGACAGCCCATCACACAGGGCATGGCAGCCTGGAGTCAATGGAATCAGGCTCTGAAAGTGGCCACTTTTCCTTCCACGCCAAGGAACACCAACCGGTCATCACTGAGGGTCAGCGTGAAATACTACAACTGCTACACCTCCCTCCTTGCTCTCAGTGAATGCATTCTTCATGCTCTAACTCCTGAATATGGCTATTAACCTCGCTTCCATCTGCAATTAGAATAAGTGGCTTAATTACATGATTAATTGCTGTGCAGACATCAGCTAATACAGTCATATCCAGCAAAAGGGTGCGGCAAAGTTATTTAACTTGAAAGGAACCACCTTTAAATAGATCTGTCATACTTGGGGAGGGCAGAAACAGCGATTCCAGACACAGACACCACAAATCACAGGCCCTGTCCTGTACACTCCTTCACACCAACAGTCCCCCTAAGCTAATTTTCATTTGCTTGGATAATAAATAAGGGTTGAAGGATGAAGGCCTAAATTTTAAACAGATTAATTTTCTGATGTGTTAGATTACTAGAACAGAGAAGTGTACAGAAGAAGCTTTACTTTCATGTTTTTAGACTTTTGCTTGGGTAAGGTTAAAAAAAACAACTATGGAGGGTTAATTCTGTGCTGTAAAAAGCATAGGGAAGGTCGTTTATCTAAAATCAAATGTTCCAATTCAGTACTTTCATGCAATGGATTTTTTTCTGTTTGTCTGACAATCTCCAAATAAAAACTTATTTTAACAAAAACCAAGACCAAATGTGAATTGATGTATTCCTTCAACTTTAACTGCAGTCAGCCCACTCACAGACAAACCTAGATTGAGACCGATTTTAAAACTTTTTCTAAAGCAGGACAGAAAAGCACTGCCATAAAAGCTTTACTTTACAACTCCAACTAAAAGGCAGTGCTGCTTTTTTTTCCAGTACCACTCACTACTTAAAAGGTCACAAGTGTCTCCCAGAAAAATAGGTGTTTTTCAGTTGATTACACAAAATAAGCAATCTGACTTGAGAAAGTCAGAGGAAGGTTTCACCATGGACCCATTCAACAGTACTGGTTAAAATTTTGCCAAGGACTTCAAAATATTATGAGGTCCTTAAATAGCAGGAAAGGCAGGCAGCAAATGAGCACTGGAGAAGGCCATTTCAAAGAGGATCTGATAGGGGAAGGGTTTGGTGTCCACCAAATTGTGATAAGATGTTAAACAAGAATCTGTCTCTTACCAGCGATGTGATTCCATTAAATGTCAGCTACAAGGATCACACATGTTGGCATGATAGAACTCATCTCATGAAAATTACCCTGCTACAGTAATTTAAAAATAAATCTGTTTTCCTTAAAAAAAGAGAAAAAAAAGTACTGTATCTGGGAATAAGCAAGGAGGAATTGCCTATGAACACTAATCGACAGAGCAGCAATTTTCAGTTAACCTCTGGACCAAGAGCAATTTATTATCCAGCTGCTAACTTTGGAACTAGACATGGACATCTTTAATTTTACAAGACGCTGCTGGTTTTAATTCTTGTAGGTTGCATTAGTTTTTGTCTCAGGTTTTCTAAAAAAGAGATTTCAGGGCCTCATTTTCCTTTCTCCCCTATTCCCATATGCAAATACATATTCCTACTTTGTTTTCCAAGACATATGGCTGGACAGTGGTGGGAAATCACCTCCAGCTAAAAATAATCCAACTCCTTTGCCAACTTTTAGAAACACTTGATTGTATACAGCACTCAGTAAGAACCTGGCAAGAGATTCAAGTGCAGAACAGTGTGTGCCATACATATCCTTAGACAAGAGTTTAATCACAAAGATGTTGCTTCCTACCTATCTGCATGACTCTGCCAAAAACAGAGTTGTTGTCCACAGTGCTGCAATTCCATCTTCTATGTCTGAATTGATACTGGCACTCCTTAATGCCCGTCTTTGCCCCCTCTCCAATGAACTGCATATGGTCCTGATACAATTGGCAGAGCTTCTTCTGTCCTTGGGAAAGCCCTGCTAGCTGGCTACATAGTGGCTGGGCTCCTATAATATACACCTCTGACATCTGGACAGGGTTCATGGGGTTCATGGGGTTCATCCCTAAAGACCTGCACAAAGAAAGATTTGCATTAATAAAGAGAAGACTTCAAAATAAAATAAAGTAAATTTTAAAAAATCTATAAATCCCAGATAGACTTGTATCTTATACATGAGTATACAACTCCTGTTTTTGTTAACAAGTAAGGAAAAACCCCAGACACTTAATTAAGAAACTTTTGTTTTAAGAACAGGACAGAAGTTACTAGTTTCTACCTACGTGGTTATCATCATACATTAGAGACTGAGGCACAACACAGACTTGGAAGACTTGCATCTAGGCAGTCTTTTACTAGCTTAAATTGATATAGTAAAAATAACAGAAGCTCTAAACAATTACAAGGCCAGGAAAATAAATAAAGCAAAAATGAAAAAAGCTCTCCAAATCCCAATTTGTCTTAACACATATCTTATATTTAAGTCTGGGTTTTTCAATCTGATCTACTATAAACAAATACGGAAACCTTTAGCAAGCCAGAAGTTAGAAACTTGCTACTAGACTACTTGTAGCTTCTTCCAAATGACAATACAGAAACATACATGCATGTACACTCATTCTAAACAAAATCAACTTTGTCTTCTTAATTCTTAAAAGTGCTCTTCACATGATACATTTCAATTAAAAAGTGGCTATTAATCCAAAATGCATCACTGGAAAAAGCAGAGAAACACCTATTTCAAGAACTCTCAACATCATACACTATACAGATAATTTGCCAAAGCAGGCAAATATATTTTGTAACAAAATATATTTGTAAATATTTCAGTTACAGAAAACCTCAAACCAAAACTTTAAGTTTATCCTTGCAAATCAGCATTTTCTCTTGTACATGCAAAATGTCTTCACATAAGAGAGTTGAAATCTCTTTTAAAAGAGAAACAATTATAGTAATTTAAAGATGATAACATTTATAGAGAATCTACCAGACAGCATTCTAAAAACTGTATTTTACAAGACAAGATGTCGCACATTTGCCCTTATTCAACAGACCCGTTCCTTTTCCTACACAACATATTCCTACACTTCTCCCCTGCTGCCTCGCTCCTGCCGCACTCCCGCAGAAACAAAGTACAGAAGAAGCAGAGACATTGAAGCAAGCAAATCTTGACACCCCCTTTGAAAACCAAGTCGATACGAGATGCTTACCACCAAGAGCTGGCTTCTATTACAACCTGGGTAAAAGAGGAGAAAACGGCCAGAGCCACTACGAGGTACTGAGAAGCCATTGTACTGCCAACTGTCCCCGCAGCACCTCCGTGGATTAATACTGCACTGGATTTCTAGAGGGGGGAGAAAAAGGATCAGATTGTTTATTGCTTCTCAGACCATTTTCGAGCATTCAAGTTTAAACAACGGAAGTCTCCGGGCCCCTTTTAACTTGACTCTGACTCGCCGGCCCTTCTCCCCGCCGAGGCTTTGGTGCCAGACACAGGCACGTCGCAGCTCCCGCTCCACCGGGCAGAACCCACCCCCGCACCCCCACCCCTCCNGCGGCTTCAGGTTTGCAAAGCGAGCCCGAGAGGGAGGGGGCTGGTGCCTCGAGGGGTCGGTTCCGCGGGGATCCGAGGGCTCCCGCCCGGGGATGATGCGGCCGGTCCTCGCCCTTCCCCGTCGTCCCCTAAAACATCTCGGCGCGGCCTCGGGGCTCCCGTCCCCCGCGACCGCCGAGGCAGCCCCGAGTTCCGCGCTGGCACCGCGGTGACTGCCCCGACGGCAGCCCCAGGGCCGGTACCGGCCCGGGGAGGTACCAGGAGCGACAAGGAGCAGCTCCGCGTCCCGACCCGGACCCTGCAACCACCGGGCTGCCGTCTTGGAAGTCAAACGCTTCTCCCGACAGGTCCCGCGATCACCGTCTGCTCCTCACACGGGACTCTCTCACTCGCTCCCCAGAGCCATTCCCGGGGTTTATTTCCCCTCCCCTTGGAAGGAAAAAAAAAAAAAAAAGGAAAAAAAAAAAAAAAAAAACAGGAAAAAAAAAAAGGACATTTCGACACTTGGGGGCTCCCTATTCCCTAGTCATTCTCCAAAGGCCCTTAACGCTGAATTGAAGGTGTTCTTAATTCTTATTTATTTCTGTTTACGAAGGGCCGGGAGGAGCGGAGCGCTGGTAGCGGGGACACGGAATCTGCCCGAGCACAGGCGGGGAAGCTGCCGCAGCACGGAAACCTCCATGCACCGCTCCCCGACATTGCTCCGGGGCTGCAGCCCGGGGGCGAAGCCTCCCCGCGCCGTGCGGGTTAAACATCCCCTGCCCGGGGGAGATGAGCCCCCCCACCAAGTCCCCACTGCTGGGGGAGGGCAAATGGGGGCCGGTCTCCTGCAGCAGAAAGAGCCCGCCCGCCCCACAGGGGCTCAGAACGGCAAAGGTGCGAACACCGAGGGCGTGTGGAGCGAGGCACGAGGAGAAGCGAGGTGTGCGCGGAGCAAGCGACACCCACCAGCGCACAACGTGCTGGGCTTTTCTCGTCTGTTACTTCTAGAAATAATGACAGTAACAGAGAAGCGCCGTGAAACTGCCCGAGCCCTGAGGAGGTCGGAGACGCCGGTGCCCATGCGAGAGGCTGACAGCTGTGCAGCCGCCCGGCCCGGCAGTGAGCCCGGGCACGCCGCGGAGGGACCGGGAGGCCCGGACAACGCCGGGATCGGGGCGCCGCCCCCGCTGCAAGACACGGTCGGCAGGGCCGAAGGCCACTGACTGCCAGGCAGGGCTGACTGCCCCGTTGCAAGGGCCCGGGTGCCCCCCGAGCTCGGCCGTCGCGGGCCGGAGCCCAGCGCGGTGGCGGCGGCCCGGGCAGCGCTGGCGGCC